>OX104044.1:40206119-40255871 GCA_944470415.2 Schistosoma rodhaini
TTCTCTTGCACTGCCGAATTAGGAGTGACTCTGTAGGACATAAGGAACTTACTGATTGCTTGTTCTAGGATACCCTCTCCCTCCTTTTGACTAGAGGCCTTCTTATCGTATTCACGAATCTTTCTGCCTGGCCATTCACCTGAGGATGGTAGGGGGGACTGTAGATGAGATATGCCATTTTCATTGCAAAATCGTTTAAAAACAGATGACATGAACTGAGTGCCGTTGTCAGTCACTAAGATCTCTGGAAACCCGAAACAGACAAACAATCCAGACAATCTTCTTATTGTACTCTCTGATGTCCTTTTCGACATGTCATATACTTCAGGTCGTTTTGTGAAAGCATCGACAACAACCAAGCAATTTTCTGCCTTGTATTGGACTGGCAAAATCAGCGTGCATTCTTTGCCAAGGATTGTTCGGTTTTGGTCATGGTTGTGGTTCAGCATTAGTTGGGTCCCTCGTGGCCTCTGAACAGGACGAACAACTGTGACGTTTCTGTTGTATATCATGGTCCATTGACGGCCAGTACGCATATCTCCGAGCTAATGACTTCATTTTACTTATCCCCGGGTGCTCGCTATGGAACTGCTTATGGACTTGGTGTCGAAGATTCCTGGGGATAACAAGATGTTGGCAAACATGATACAGGAGTCGACAACTGTCAAAGAATCTAGTCGATGAAAATATTGTAGGAGCTGTCCACGTAGTCTAAATGAAGGCCACTTTTTGAGTAAATAGCGGCGTACAACCTTCAACGCATTATCCTTCTCACGAGCTTCTTTAATGGCTTCGAATGTGACCGGAAGTCAGGAATATGCGTCTGTCAATATTGTGTGAACCTCAGCCTCAACATCTACGGCAGCTACAAGCACCTCCTCCCCCTCTTCTTTTGTATGGGAACTAATAAATCTTGAGAGGGCATCTGCCTATCCAAGATCCGTTGTTGGTTGAAACGTTATTTTGAAACCATAGCCCAGTAGTGTAGTTGCCCATCTCTGTAGACGGCTTGCTGTTTATACAGGGATACCTTTCTTGGATCCAAAAACTGTCAGTAGCGCCTTAGAAATACGGGTTATTGACTAGGTCAACTCCAACAACCTGTTTTCTCAGAGTATATTTTCTGGGCAATTTATTATAGAACTCTTGTGCCTTTGGTTGCGTGCATGGATTTTGATGTACTGACGTCTCATTCTACCAGCCTGTGGTTGAGTGCATGGATTTTTAATGTATTAGCATCTCGTTATACCAGAAGAAGATATACAAGGAGAAAGATATGAATAAAGCAGATGTTCAGTATCAGATAAGATAACACCTGTCAGGAGTTTGCAAGACTGTAGAAATCTATCCACAGGCATATTAAAAATGACCCCAAAAGATTCACCACACAGTTTGCTAACTGCCTTCAGCACTCTCTACAGTCCAGCAAAGTCTTGCCTCAAAAGCCTGGAAAGAATAATGGAGAGCATTAAAGAATAATAGGTGATGTGCAAAAACCGATAAATTTTAAGAGTAAATGGCGAGTAATCGTAAAAGTATGCAGTCTCCCTACGTAGTAATCCAAACGTTAAACTTTTTCCAATAATAGTATAACACCAAAAGACCAAGAGAGATCAAAGGAAACGGTAGCACCAAGATAATTGACCTTCGACAATGTTTTTGCCAAGAAGTCTCCGATGGCACAGGCATTATGGATCCCAACATGGTGTTAAAAGTGTTGTCCATATCTCAGGCTACAGTTAACAGGTTGACACTTAGACGGATTAAGTATGAGACCAATACCAACAGACCACCATTCAATACGAAACTACAACTCGTTCGGGATGTAATGAGGTATAAATTGGCATGCATATATCGAGATCTTCCGCATATTTTGCGAAAGTGATTTCTTTGGAAGATGGCGGATCATGCAGACAAAAAGAGAAAAGAAGACGTGAAAGAACGGCTCCTTGTGGCACACCTTCATAAGACAACAGGGACGTCGAGCACTTTCCCCCAAACATAGTGTACTGTTATCTCCCAAATAGTGACCCACATCATTAATGAAGACGAAGTCTAAATGAGCATCCGAACGGTTGGAAAAATCTACTGAATTTTGGTGACCTAGTGATGAAAGGGAGCTACGGTCACATGAATTGAAACCAGCACATACAATTGAAAGTGAACCACTGAAGGCAATAACAGCGAATTAAGTGAACATATCGGCGAAAACGGATAGCGCAGATGATGTGCAGTCTGGAATCACGTAGATGTTTGAGAAGTAAACGTAGTGTAGTGAACAGAACACTGGTTGGGGACAATCGAATGTATTTAAGCAAACATTACAGACTATCTCTGCTCGCCACCCCACTATCTTCTTTCACTGCAGTCTGTGCCAAACTCTCCGTCAGAATGTCGAGTCTGCGGCGCGCTGACCTCCATAGCTCCGTCGACCTGCCGGGGCACCAACATCCGCATCTACCCGGCACCTGGGACGTTCAACGCCCGTACTCCACTGGCCTGCTGGGCCATCTACATCCGATGTCCGCCCAGCAGCCGCACGTCCCATTGCTTCTCTCCGTCGACAGCACCCGCTACAGCCAACGCCGCCCCACCAGAACACTCCACTCGACGCCACCCCTCCGCACCAGACTGCCCCAACAAGCACCTCAACTCCAGACCCGCAGCGGCGTCCCCAGAACAGCACCCTTCCTCCTCCCGGTTGGCAGCGACACCAAATGTAGTGAACAAAACACTGGTTGGGGACAATCGAATGTATTTAAGCAAACATTACAGACTATCTCAGTAAATTCTGATTACCAAACAATGAACAGTCAATTTGCAAATTAACAACCGATAGTCTCGATCTTCACTGTTTCTTCTCTAATTCCATTGTTCGTCCATTTTCCTTCCGATCGCGCTTCGTTTCAGTTCTTTCCTCATCGGTCTTCTGCCAAAATACATTCTATGTCTGACCCACACCATATACTACTTATATGGATATAAGTAGACCACACCACAGTAGTTGTATTTATTTAGGTGTTTTGGACAGCATCTTTAAGTTAGAGTCGATAAAATCATTTGAAAACCTGAAACATGCAAAAGTAGGTTGACACCAGTTTACGTTTACAAGAGTAGCCACACCGCCACCACCCCTCTTTTCATTGATTGACTGATCCTGATGATAGATATCGAAATCACTTAGTGATACTAAGCGATCGTTCCGTAAGTCAGTTAATCAAGATTCTTCAGCTGTGATGGCACCACAATTACGATGCATTTTTTGACTTAGTAGGAACTGAAGACACTCTACCCATATTAGTTATCAGCAGTTAGAATGTAGCGGCTTGGGAATCAACATATGATTAATGCTCATTCTCTTCAATTCATATTTCCAACTAGCGCAATGTTTATAATTGTATTTTTTGTAAATTGTGCGGCGAAAGGTTGTAAGCTTTGCATAAGCGCACCTGTATATGTTATGCGATTAATAGACGTAATGAGGTGTTAAAACAGAATAAAAAACAGGTAGCTTATTGAAATATTTAGATGGTAGAAACACGTAGCCCAGATATTCAAGCAGGCCGCCAAAGAACCAATTCTGGATTTCTGGGTGCCTATAAGCAATGGCTTAGAATAGTGGAAAAAGATGAGTAGGCAACATCTCTAGTTGCCTTCCGCTAAACTGGCTGATAATTTTCACTAGTGTTTGTGTGTTCTACCAACAGCAGACGTATATCGTGCTCCAGTAAGATTCTGCAGATGATGACCCCAGATAGGGTGGTCAATCTGAGTCATCTCCGTCTCCCACAATAACACTACTCAACATTTCTGAATGTTGAATACCAAACCATTTTGTGTGTTTATAGCTCAGACAGTAATAATTCTCTTTGCAGCTCATGTGAATCAGCCTCACATCTGACTGCTTTCTGGCATTTAACATCGGCTATATAGATAAGAACTTAGAAAGTGAAGTCTACTCAGAAATCACTAGTGAATTGACTTAGATACAATATCAAACGCTTTGATTTAATCCAAGAATACTGTACTGATTTCAGTACTATTTCCATCTATCTCATGCTGATAAGACGTCTGCGGTGCACAAACTGTCTTCCACAAAAACGTTCCGTCCTTCGCAAAATGGTTTATGGATACTCCAGATCTCATTTAGTCATCCAATTAACTTTATAAAGCTTCCCAAAATACCGGATAGAGTGCTGCAGGCCTGTAGCAACTTAGATCCTTTTAGCCCGATTATGAAGAATGTGTAGAGGAAAGCTGGTTTTCATTCCTTTAACAGAAGCCCAGATTCTACCACGTTCCGGAACAAATCAGGCACAAGATGGCAAAGGGCTCTGGAGCATTCCACTTGTGCGAATAAGCTCGAGTCGTCGCAACTTGGCGTCACGAACCTCTAGAATATCAGAGTTGCTGCCACCTGTATAACGGCCCTCACTATTGTCGTCATTAGAATACATGCCAGGGCTCTATGGCTTCTCAGTCGACCCGTCTGTTTATAATAGTGCACATTAAAGATCTCGGTGGTTCTGAAGCTGGTTAGAGCTGTTCGCTGAGTTCCTGTAATGACGAATATTCCCCTGTTTGTATTTTCGTTTAGAATAAGCTTGTACGGGTGCTTCGGGACGTACTTTCGTGCCAGAGGGTGCCCCTCGTCCTAACGATAGAAGAAACCAAACTAGTAGTGAATAAGTCTTTATTTAGATAGTGGACCCTGCAGTTAGAGAGAAAGGTTATCTATTCAAACACGAAAAGCTTTGCGACATTTAATATAAAATATAAGGAAATATAATGCCTACACAAAATAATGAAGTAAATGAATATTTGAGCTTAAATGTTCCGATATGTACTTAGATGTTTTCGGCCAGCTCTTAATTAAACATTTCATTCAATTAGTTCCCTTTATGGATTTAAATAAAGCCAGAAAAAACATTGACGCAGAATAATATGAATGCATTATATTTCATGGTTTCTCGTCAGCTGCTTACAACCAAATAAGTATTAGAATTTTGGCATTAGGATAATAAATAGTGTGAAACAATTGACATAAGTGAATGTAAAGGATTGGAATGACAAAAGGCTGTCAATGATAACTATATATATATATATATACGTACAAGTATAGGTCAGAGGTTGTTAGGTGTTAGAATCAAGGAAACATAAAAGGTGGGTGATGTAATAGTTGAGTGAAGTTCAGAAACAGATAAGATAAATCGTGTGATAATTTCAGTGTTATTAAGGGATTCATGGAATTAAAAACAAATAGGATGGGTTACGCAATATTTCATCTGTCTCTAAACTCCACTCAACTACTGCACCACCCACCCTTTGTGTTTCCTTGATTCTAACACCTAACAACCTCTGACCTATACTTGTACGTATATATATATATATATATATATATATATAGTTATCATTGACAGCCTTTTGTCATTTCAATCCTTTACATTCACTTATGTCAATTGTTTTACACTAGTTATTATCCTAATGCCAAAATTCTAATACTTATTTGGTTGTAAGCAGCTGACGAGAAACCATGAAATATAATGCATCCATATTATTCCGCATCAATCTTAATCAAACAACCTAAGTTGTTTTAGAACCACTGTTTCACAGACATGTTTCTTTAGACAGATCTTCCATCCGTTTTAATCTTTGTGTTGTTCCTGTTTCTCGACGTCATGTGCAAGTCACGATTGAGGTCTTCCAGGGAGGTTCATTATCTATCCCAGGCAATCCTCGCTATCAAATTCAGTAACTCGATGTTTATTTTGCCCTGTGTGCTTACTAGCATGTACTATGCATCACCTAAGAAATATTCTCTTAGATGCCTTCATAATTGATGTCCTCTACAATGCTCCAGTGCTCGTCAACAGATGTTCTAACGCATTTCTAAGGTCAGGGAGCATTTTCAAAGTTTTTTTCTCATGGCCGTATATTTTACCTCATTGTAGAAGAGGTAACCAGGATTCTCATTCCTCTGGGGTAAACTGTTTGTGAACACATATAATATGGCTTTCCCAAGTATACTTATCCCCACTGGTGCCTGAACGAAGCTATTTTTGAATAGAAGTTGGTTATGTGATAGTCGATAATCAAGTCCTGTGGGCTTTACGTTCTTACTTCATCTTTCTGCATGTCGCGCATTTCCAATAACCGCTAAACTTTGGGCGGTCGCGATGAATTACATGTGAAACTATCCATAAGGTATTACATATCTCTTGTAGTTCTCCTGACTTATAACTTTTTGTGCCTTTGGCGAGAACAAAGCCTTATATTATGCTTTTACTGAATTGATTAGTTGATTTTTTCGAAACTTTAAACATGCAAACGGGAATCACAGACGTGGGTAACCTAATATGAACTCATAGTCATGGCTATTGACCGTAGTGTCTCAATGGTAGTAAATGCAGTTGCCTGCAAATGTTCTGCTCAGACTCAAAGTTCCTGTCTTTTTACTAGTGAACAGTCCACAGTACAACTGCAGCTGTTCCTGCTTTCTACCCGGAAAGCAGTGCTTCCGATTGCTTATTTTTCGAATGTTCATTTCAAAGGCCCATGACTTCAATTTACTTTAAAATAGACGAACCTGGCACATCAATTTGAATGATCTTACGAACATGTCGATATTGTGCGTTTGTCCTCGTTATTGTGTTCATTGTCCCGTACCTAATTGTTTGTCAACAAACCCCTACAAGTTTTCCGTCCTTTATTATGCTATCATGAGTGGTCATGAATCGAAATCTTTCGTTTGCTGTCGTGCGATTTGAAAACATTTGTGTAACTTGTCTTTAAAATGGCGTGTCTCATTTCTTTGTATAATCTTCTGTTCTGTCATCAGTTCCATAAGTTCGTTCTTTAGATAATGTTCTTCTACGGTCTTACTGCACACATCTCCCCCTGTTTAAGATTCCCAAAGGATTGACTTGAAGATATCCCAATTATCGTCTGGTTGTATTTTATTATTTGGCGAACTATAATCTCTCTCAGCATGTTTGTATACGCTCCTGACGGAAACGGAAACCGAATGGAACGTAGAATTTTGTTTTAAAAGCTTTTTATCGGATTTTATGCTAGTGAAATGTAGTAATAACTTCGCTATCTGAATTTCAAAGACGCTTTGATTATACTGTGATAGCTTAGATTTCGCAGCTACATCTTTAATAATTTATCCAAACGGAGACTGATGACCGTTTCCCTAATAATTGTTTCCAATTAAACCCAAAGTATTCAAATTTTATGGATTATAACAAAACGGTTGACTAAAGACGTTGGTATGAATAACAGGACTTTACAACAAGGCTTCTGTATAAAGAGGACAACCCTCATCAAGGATTTAAATAAGTTTGTAAATATGAACTAAACGTTTGATAAAGGGAACAATCGACCGTTATACGCTGATATTCTAGGTATGTTACTCAGGCTCATTATTAAGAAATGGGAATAAAACACTCACTCGTTTGTCGGATGATCAGATTTTTATTTCTATAACAGGCCTTTAGTGGGATGCTCCGTTTGACGGAACGCGAGAGGAAATGTGCAATTTACATTAGGTTCACTGATAACCTACGCCAATACTTTAAATTTCAGTTTTAATTTCATCATCGTACGGATTCGGTTTCGCTGCCCATGCTACTGACGTTTGTGCAATTCCATGATTACAAGGAATTACACATACCTATCACTCTCTGATTCTGATAATACGAAGCCATGAGTTTCACTGTTAAAAATATCGAAAGACTATATCAAACATATGATGGTTATTAATGATACCTTAGCTTCTACCAACTTCTTTTACACAAGAATGTCGCTAGACAAGTTCACAGAAGACAGCTTCTAATCTGAACGGTACCTTTTATATATGGTCGAAAATGGATTGTGTGTTCACAGTCACCAAAGCCAAAAAACCCGAGATATTAGTTGTTTCGAGCTATGACAGTCAAATGCATTCGAAGACTGGACACAAGTTATGTTCAACCAATTTGCGACGTTCTGTTGTGATAAAAGTTTGTCCACTGGACCCGACATCTTCATATCTGCTACCCCCGTGGTAATAAGCTCCGTGTTTAGTGTTTCCACAATTCTTTTTGAAAACATCCAATTGGAGTATCAACAATATATATTTTTATAGCTATTGTTTTGGGTAGTCTTAATTATGATCATAAAACTGTGTTGTTGAAGTAGTATAAACTCTTTGTTACTGATGAATAAGTCTGTTTCTCATGGCATTATCAGTTTTTGACTCTGGCTTTACAGTGTGTAGAATAATTATACAGTATTTTGCTCTCATTTTTGACACCGAAACCTTGTCTGCAGCGACTATGGTTCTGCTAACCAAGTGTCAAATCCTGATGTTTAACGACTCTTGGTGTAATATGAACGCTCAGTGCCCTGAACTTCACAGAATAATAAGTCTGCAGAATGACATCAAATAAAACGGGCATTTTCACTCATGAACTAAATCGTCGAGTGACACAGAACACACGATTCACAGTATCAGGTACCCCAGTCCGTCAGGAGTCACAAAACGTTAAAGAGGGAATACGAGGGTCCATCTAAATGTCTGTGCTCTGTATTTTCTCACCACCAAAATATTTACATAAGTCACATTTGTCTGCTTGCACTAATAATAATTTACTTCCATATGGCAATATGTTGCAGGAGAAAACCCAGGTTATATACAAGATCAAAATGTTACCAATGTTACAGGATTTACTGTAATAAGTTACTCAGGTTGATATGTAATAAGACAGAAACTGAGGGGTGAATTTGAGTACATAAGAATATGAATAGTGTAACGAGCGATAATAAAGTATAGCAAATCACGCGATTTCTACAGGTATGATCAGTAATTTATAGCGTGGGTTTACAAATCAGATATATCTTAGGCAAATTTGTTAAATAAGTGAAATCATTGAAAACGTTTTGTGGAATAATCATGCAGACAAACGAAGAAGTTAATAAATGGATTTATGTGTTGATACTTTACTGTGAGTTCACAGTTGTCATAATCTAATTAAAACTGGCACATCGTACAAACCGTTACCTTGGCGAACGCAAATCTACTCTACATTCTATGTGCCAAAAAAGGGAGTTGATCAGACTGTGACCCAGAAATTGTTGACCTTAGACATAAATCACCAATGAGGCGAAACCGTCCAGTTTTTTATCAAGCCTGAACATTAACTGTAGTTGTGGTGTACTAGAGATTCAAGAAGCTCAGTTAATTGACTTACTTGAATTGCAAGGCTTCAATACGCTTCGTCAACATTTATTGTCGTCCGAATGAACAAACAGGGTACTGTTATCACCATTTATTGAGGCTGTTGACGAAACTCTTAAGTGCCACTCCGTGAAAGAAAAAGTCTCATATTTCTAGGCGCAAAGGACAAATTTATTTTCACCCTGACCGAAACCTTCTAAATGTCAGGTTGTTAGTTTACCGCTCAGAAATGAAAAGCATCATAACAAACTATCAGAACTCTGTGAAGATGGTGTAGCGAATGAGAACGCAGATGGCAAAGACAATTTTATCATCTATTGCCATATTCAGAATATCTTCTTAACAGGTGAAAGCCATAAATTAAACACATCATATGTCTCCTACAAACATTATCGTTCCTTCATTCCTGTTGTTAGTACAATTACTCACCGTTTACATTCCTCTTCTTTTCAATTCAATCTTCTCAATCTTCTGCTGCGATACATTCCACTTCTGATTGGTGTCACATATTACTTATATCTGTCAACCTAAGTAGCATGCACCACAATAGCGCTGCCAGAGATTTTGTAATTAAAGTTGTTACATATTTCATCTATCTTGGTTTAAGTTCTACCCATAATCACCATTGGTTTCCTCGTGCTTTCTCGTACAGGAAATTTTTCCAAACGAAGGGATTTTCCCCAATACTCAAAACTTATTCCACATTTTTTGAATTCAAGTATATTAGAAAATATCTTGTCATTCTATATTATTTTTCCGGTACTTTTCAGTAGGGATTTTTCTGGGCTTCTTGATGTTATGAGCTACTAGAAAGGCAAACGTTGTATCTCTTAAAATCATATTGGAGTTCATTGTGAACAGACAACGGAAATTTCGTAAACAACCGATCGATGTTAGGCCATTACATGCAAACTATTCAATCAGTAAAAATGTTTGTCCTACTAGATATTCAAGGAAAACGAAGCACTGATACACTTAAGGATGGTTAAAACGTTTCAATGTGTTGTTTATAGCACATATGTGCACCGAAAAATGCATTATTGAACTCATATGCAAAGACTACCATCTACAGCCTTAAAGCAGGACGAACAGATAAGATGGCCTATAACTATTTCTACTGGCTTTCCCACTTGAAGGTTCTGGTCTTCTCACAGATACTCTTTCGTTCCTACTTAAATATCATTCCCTTTAGTTGAAACATGTATAATGTAATGTGGCTTGTTTTCTAGGTAATACATAAATATCATCTTCACAGTTCTGTTTGAAATGGTCACTAAATAATGTCAGTGAAGTTAAACCATTCCCCCGAAAGAATAGGACGGTTCATATACAAGCTTTCTTTATTAGTCTAGCATCTCGATTTCATAAAATTTTGTTGCAAAATTCTGTTTTTTTACAGCCAATAACACAATGGGTTACTTAAACATATGTTTTTGTTGATAAGATTACATCCTGTTTTATCTAACTTGTTTAACAAAATTGAATGGATACTAAGGTCAAAGGTCACCATCTCGATAGTGAGTAACAATAATAAATAAATGATGTGAACAAGATAAACTATTTCGTCAGTGTTTTGAAAGGTCAAGATATCTAGAGTGTAATCATTTTCATGATATTAAATTTAGGTCACCTAGTGATCTATTTTAAAATGTATTTATGATGATCAAATGGAATTTGTTGTACATTCCATCGTGTATGTGTATGGTTGAATGTGTCACATCAACATCTTGATGTCTAATCGAACCTTCGGTCAGTAGCGGTAGTATCACAAGGTGGTATAGAGAGGCATTTCCAAAATCATTTGATTGAAAGTTATGTACATGAAACTTAACAAGAAGCTACTTGTAGTAGGTCAGGTAGAGCTATATGGATAGGTAGAAACTGCAATAGCAGGAGCTAAAAAATTAAGTGTTCAAAACAAGCTCAACATTAAGCATTTTAAAAGAACAACGACATTTTACCTCACTAACTGAACTTCATTGTTTTGATCGTCTATCACGCATTAAAACTACTGTTTTCGCTTCAATCGAACTTTTTTTGTTAAAGTAGTCGCCAACAATATCACATTTTCGAAAGTAATTTATCATCTGTGCTTTTCAGTATATTAGTTCGCTTCGTATTTGTTTGCACTTTTAGACCCAACATATTAAGATCTTTCACTTTTTCCTAACCATCAGTTTCTTCAATCTCTGAGTACTATCTGTGTCTGGTTACTTCTTGAAAACCTCAGACGGATGACTGGACAGTGCAAAAAAGCAATTGACATCGTCTAGGATGTCGACACCCTGTGGAAAGTGGCATGCAGTATGATGAGTGCAAGGGATGGTTTCGCAAAGTTTGTACGAATTGGACACTTGCGGCTTTCAAACGGCTTAGCAAAAATAGTTTCGTAGAGTTGTGTAAGCAATGCTGCTCGGACACAGACTATTATCGGAAGCCATTGCAATGTTTAATTCTGCTGAGACGGGTATTAACAAGCACAACTGAAGCATCAAACGGTACTCACTCGCTCAATACACAAATTGGTGTGAACACACCTCAATAAGCCCACATTCGGTTGGTTTACATGGGCCAACGAAGGAAAGACCGCCTATAAATAGGTCTATTGGAAATAAAGGCTCAAGAAAGGAGGTTTCTTACTTTCTACATCCTCGAAAAGGCAGCGAGTAAAAAATCGCCTAGAAAACCTAAACGCAAGGCTAGGCCTGTTCCTAGCAGGAAAAAAACAACCTGACTACACAAGTCATCGACAATCATCCAGGATCCCATAATGTGTGCAACGGAACTGTGATTGCCACTCCAATGAAATCTGATGAACAGGTACAGATCAACAATAGGAAATGATCAAATGTTGCTAAACAAAAGCTTGTTCGACAAACAGAAGTCGAGAGATTGAAGATTGATCGCAGTGACCGGTCAGTCGCTGTTCAAAGAGTACATGACTGGGAAAGTTCGGAATCCAGAACTCGTTTACAGCACGACATTGAGTCGGCAAAATAACTACCAAGGCAGCTACTGAACGGTATAGTCTACAGCAATCCAAACTGTGTGGTGAATGAGGTCTTGCTACATGATTTCAACGCTTGGTCTTCAAGTGGTCGATTTTTAATCTTCAGTGAGTTTAATGCATCGACGGTAGGCTGGAAAAATCTGAAGATTGAGTTGTCAAGAAATCCCTTCAAACAAAAGATAGTTGACGCTATCATCACATGTGCCCCAGTGCGACATGTGAAAGGAGCAACTAGGTACGACGTGGATTCTGAATCATCTTTGCTAGGTACGATATTGACCCGTTGTGAGAGTGTCGTCAGACACCTTGATTATCTGCCACCCTCGAATAACATCGATCATGCAGTTCTAGTCTTTAATTTTCATTTCGCTATCAACAGTGATGCGTCAGCACAACCCAAACCAAACGTCTGAAAGGGAGATATACAAGATATTACACACTCAGCATCCTCAGTAGATAAGACAATAGAGTCGCAGTCCTCAAATGAATCAGCTTTCGAGGTATCCAGAAATTTGTACATAAAGGTTAATCGACAGCAAGTTCCTTGGACTACACCAAGGAATCTGGGAAACCCCCCACAGTTGTTAATTAAATATGTTCACACCCTTTTCTGTGTACCGATAAATAAATCCCTAAAATAAATAGCTCTGTAAGTGTTCGACATTTGATGCTGACCACATTAGGTTTAATGGACTCACCTAGCCGAAAGCGCTCAGTCATGCATCCGCACCAGATCACGAGTGGAAACACAGTGTTCAAAATCCCCTGCGATCACTAGCCAGTTTAAATCAGTCACTTCTCGATATATTGATAATCTATCAAATATATCTTCGAACCTCCTCGCTTCTGACTTTTGAATTCACTTGATGGTTACAATTCATAATAGAAGGTGCTACTGGTTGAAGTGTTGTCAAACTCCGAATACCCGTGGCATCATCATCTGTAAGAGTAAAGAAATATGCGAGAGGTTTCGGTCACTGGATACTCATGGGACAGGATTCATAAATTCGGAAGCTTGAAATGTTGTGCCTTAACCCTCAGCAAGTCTGGAAATTGGTACGGCGAAAAAAATTAGCGAATCTATAGGATACCCTAAATGCCTATACTCGTTCATAAACCAAAGGACTAATAGAAGAGGCTTTGTTCCAGCATTATGAGGAAACAGTAGTGCTGAATTATTAGCGCAGGACAATTATGATTAAGCTCAGGTGCTCTCAAGTTATTTTGGCAATGTAAATACCATGGAGACACACTTTTCTCTAGTCCATACAAATCCCCTCGCACATTGAACACCGTGGTCATTAAATAAATCGATGTCTTTGGTCTGTTAAATGAGTTTGATATAGGGAAATCCATGGGATTGGATGAAATTCACCCGAGGTTACCGAAGGAAGTAGCACGTTTTGTCACGAATCCCTTAAAAATATGTTCTAATCTTTCCGTAACCCACAGCAGATACGAGACATAAACCTGAGAACTATCGACACGTAAGCCCAATTGGCGTGGTTGATAACATTTTAGAAAATATTATTCGGAAAGGAATGTTCCAGTCAGTATCTAGACTAAAAGCCTAATCTTCACGAAGAGCAGTATGGCTTTAGAACAGATTATTCGTAGCTCGTGAAAGTTGGTGCCCTCCTCAAGATCAGAATTTACCTATAGATGTAGCCTACATTGACTCCGGCGAGACATTTGACAAAGTTCCTCACAACCGGCTGTTATATAAGTTAAGTAATATCGTGATAGGAGGAAATTTATTACTGTGGATAAAGGGCTTCCTAGTTGAGAGCCAACGAATAGTACGTGTAAACTGAAGGTTGTCTAGCTGAGAAACTGTGCTTAGCAGAGTGCCTCAGGGTACAGTTTTTGGGGCCAGTGTTGTCACTCCCGAGTGCAGATGACCTTCATAGTCTCCTATCACCATAGGTTTTGTTATCTGCTGACGATATCGAGATATGGAGAGCTATAAAATGTAAAGGTGATGGTTTGGGGCTTCAGAATGATCAAGATAAATTATCTAACCGGTCTAAAATTTGGAAGTTGCAGACAAATGCTTCCAAGTGCAATACGATGCATATTGGTCACCAAGGCATATACACATGCATTGTGAATAACAGTGAGCTACCAGTTGTTCAGACACACAATGACTTAAGATTCATCACTAGCCAAGACTTAAAAACTCTCTATGTCCAATACGTGTGGTCCTCGACCATTTCGATAATAAAATCATTTTGACTTTGTGTGCACTATTCGTCCTTCCTAAACCAGAGTACTCAATAAAACCGACCAGTCCTTGATTTAAAAGAAGCAGTGAGTTTTTGGAAGAGAACCAAAGAACCGTAAATAGGCTGATTCGTGGAATAGTAAAGCTCCCTTATGATGCTCCATCGGCTGAACTAAACCTATTTCCTTTGTCATAAAGAAGAATCAGAGGCGACCTGATCATTTTTAAATTACTTGGTGATAAATTTGCACCTGATATCCGTCACTTTTCTTGTCTTCCTAGACCGAGAATTTACGAGGACACTACAGAAGTGCTCAAAAGTCCAGAACAAATTACTTGTCATCAGACTATCGACCACCCCGTTAGATCATCAGATAATAGAATTCACTAGCTAAACACTTGATTGAAGCTACATCTTTTGACGATTTTACAATAAAGTTGAATCAAATAAGACACCACCGCTGTCAGGACTAACAAAGGCAACATAGCCTCCAGCCCATTCCAAATTAAAACTGAGAACAATATATGTTGGGAATTGGACTGCCTTTGTATCAGTCATTTCCCCCTTCGCCATACCTGCGGTTTATTCAACTGTGTATACGAAAGGAATTATGGAGTAGCTGGCTACACTGGAACAATTTGTTACCCTTCGCGCAAACGTGCGAGTTTGTAAGATTATAATTTCATTATTAAGTCGCATTTAAGCTAACCATGATGATCCAAAGAAAACAAAAATGGACCTCTCTTACATTGCTAATAAATTATGGACATGTTATATCAAAAATTGCTGTTGGGGACCACTACTCCTTTATGGAGTACTGGTCTCGTCTCACCACTTTACGCTATCATAACTGATACTCCCGTCAAAACTGGGTGCTCAGACGTATTGGGCAGTTGTGAAAGTCCTGGCAGTTGTTCTGGTACATCACTGTATGCATTAATGATTTGCAGACTTCTTATCTGACATATCAACAAGCCGAAGCCCGGATTCTGGGAGAAATTGTATCTCATCCATTTCTGATTTTGTGCCAGAGGACGTTCTTGATTTTGTTGCTGACTACTCGGTAAATTTGTTGTTTACTATTACCTCTTTCTAGGCACGCCGTTCAGAGGCTGATACTGAGTTTGTGTATGACGACCTCACTGATGCAAACCCGACTTCTTACTTACCACAACCTACTGACTTCCACCTGCCTGATGTGCTCGCAGAATCTGGCAACACTGATTGTTTAGAGTCAGATTCGTACCCACGTGATCTTATCATGTCGAAAGTTAGACGAAATGTTCATTCGAAACGGCGTCGAGAAATTAATCGTGAGGCGTCAAAACGTTATCGACAAAGACTGAAGCAAAAGTCATTGAAAACGCAACAAGATCTTAGCCTTGTTATTTCCGCATATGAGCAATCCAAATCGGCTTACGAGAAAGCTGAACATGCTTTTGATGTGTTGAAAAATATTGTTCTCGATCTAATTAATATTGTTCCTCGAAATTGAACTGCCTTCGTCATTGACTGTTTTTTTGCTCCCAGGAAGCCTGTACTGTCCAATATATTTCTGAGCAGTGGTAAACTATGTCTTATGATTAAATCTGTGGTATTAGGTCGGGACACGTCCGTGTTAGGTCTTTGGGTCTGTCAGTAACAATTCCAGCGTTATTTGAGTATCACACCAAGTAGTTCTTGTGTTTGCCAATCTGCAAGTTTATCCCACAGTTTCTCATCGCCAATTGCTTCTGCTTTCTGACATTAAACATTCAATAATCTCTGCAGACAACCATATGTTATTATCATACACAGACACTCATATGGCATGAAAAGTGCTGGTTAGTTCTAAGAATCCAATTCTAATGTATCGTTCTGAGTAACACTGTGACCGTATTAGATAAGTAGATAGGATAATAGTCCGCGCGATTTCCGACGTAATTCAAACAGCGATCAGATGTACACCACATCATCTGACAATGAAAATTTGCAAAATTGTCTCGAATGTGAAATACATTTGGGTTTGATTTGGTCTGGAATTTCGGATAGTGACACGTTATGATCTAAAAGAATTGACAGACATATAGTGGGTTGATGTAATACATCTTTGGGGAGCGATTTTTGGCGTATGTCGCGTGAACTATTTTGATACTCCATTTATTTACCGAATCCAAATAGCTTCCAAAGATGCGTTGTGCTTTAAATGATATATTCATTGTACTCCACACACCGGTAAACGTTTAGTTTGTAGTTGTATAATTTCTGTACTACGGAGGTGTCAGTGTGGTGATTGCAAAATATCTTGTAAGTACTTCACACTACCCGTTCGTTTCGTGAGAGAACAATGTTTCTCTTCTAGTTTGTTATGCACTCACTAAAAGTAAAATGATCCTTCAGGAGTGAGCTTATTTGTCACTACAACTTACAGGATTTCGGCTGTCCGATGTTTTATGCCGTGATTATAAGACTAACTATCTAATTCCAACGGAGGTCATGGGAGTTAGTTACAACTACTCCCTTTACATTTTCATTCGAATAAATATCGTTTACTTACTGGACATTTTCAACAAGAAAAGTGTCTAACATTAATTTCATGCAATTTATAAAAAAATTCTATTCAGATTACGGAGAGTGCCTGAGACGAAATCGTCGAACCGAGCAACATATTACCAATTCACCAGTATGAACTGCTAAGGAGAACTCAGACTGCTTAATTTTTTGTAATTACATGTTATTTCTTTTTCTTAGAGAATAATCTCGATAGCACTTTTCTAAACTATATTTCAGTAATTACCTATACTGTTATTTGATCAGTTGTTTTTAATTACAGTTTGACAGTTGTGTTATGCATACCAACGTCACTGGGTCTTACTTTGTAAACGGAGTTGTCGAAGTTTTGGTCATCTGTTCGAAAGATAAAGTTGTTCTAAGAAGTCCCTTCACTAATTGGCGTGTGGATTATTAACGTCGAAGTGTTTTTCTTAAACGTCCGGTCTGTCAAGTTCCCATTAGTCTTTTTAGTATTAAAAGATTCTCAAATTATCGTAGGCCCAGCCGAAAACCAATCGCGATTACATTAAAAAACTTAAAATAAACAAACAACCCACAATTGATAAATACTGATGAAAACAAGTTCAAAATCTACTTCCAGGTTTTAAAGTTCGTTTATTGACGAAGTAGACACCTCTCTTTCTCTCTTTATATATATACATAACTATCTTATCAACCTTCATAAAATATATATTTACAAATATTTATAACTTCGTAGATGATTGATTGGTTTATTAATCCTTGTAATGATAAACCAACTCAGCCTAGAGTCTGTCGAGGGTTGGTAATCCCAATCCGTAAAAAAGAACTTTTCTAAAGCAAACGCCAGCCAGAAAAACCCATTTTAATTATTTAAATTCTGCTCAAGTAGTTCAAGGGTTTTCATTTAGAAGAGTTATAATGCCTTATGATAAAAGCCAAGATCCTTCGCCCCCCAAATGCCCTGGTACGGCCGAGAGTGGGGAGAGTCTACTCTCCCTCTCGAAATGCTCTCATATGGCCAGCGAATATATAGCCTCTGCCAGGGAAGTCCTACTCACTGCCTTCTCTTGGCGGGGGTGTTGTTTACGAAAGTGAGAGGACGAAAAGCGAATGTCCGGCGCTATAACCGGATTGGTGGACACGGAGGGTCCACCTAGGGGAGTTGGAAAACCCTGATTCCAAACCAATGGTGCACATGCGCTCCAGTTTCCTGATGGAACGAATGGCGGAAGAACCTGTCATTGGTCAACGACTACCATGGGACTGCATCTCCTCACGATGCTCCACTGCCTTGTGGATCAGACCTTTAGGTCAAAGGCTCCGGGTGTGGCCCCCTAAGAAAACCACCTGCTTCGGTTTGGGCACCCGGGCAGTATCACAGCCCACACACAAATGAATGAAATGACGAACTCTATTGACGATTCTATTCCTGCTCATATTATAAGCAAGACAATTTACGTTATTATTATTATTACTTACCATATCGCTAATTCACCCCCTTTTACCCCCAATTTGTGTAACCTTACTCAACTTATGCATCAGCTCGCTCTTGGTGGAAAATCTGTCCTATCTAAACGATCTCCAGTCACTGTCTGGTTGAAAGTGAATGCTTCCACCGATAATGAATACTGAGGCAGTCTTTCTGAAACCGCGTACGCCGTTCAAGCTGGCTTCCTTCAACGTTCGCACACTAATGCAGATCAGACAACAGATAGGGCTGGCTATGTCTTTGGAAGGTCTTAATGTTGATGTTTGCTGTCTATCCGAGACCCGTATTCAAGACTCTAGTGAAGTACTACAAATCCGCTCTCCATCTGTCTCGAAAAGCTTGTTCCACGTGCGCTTATCCGGGGACCCTGTGGCATCTTCGTCTGGTCTTGCTGGCGTTGGTGTCGCACTAAGCGCTAGGGCTGAAGCAGCACTAATCGATTGGTTCCCCATTAACAGTCGGTTATGTGCTGTTAGATTAGAAAGTTCCATCAAAGTGAGAAGAAACCGGCTTGAGAATCGGTGTCTTTTCGTCATCTCCGCCTATGCCCCGACAGATTGCAGCCCGGATGCAATCAAGGATGAGTTTTACCATCAGTTAACAGTTCTTCTCCAGAAAGCGCGTTCGACAGATATTGTAGTACTAGCCGGAGACTTGAATGCACAGGTCGGGCGTCTAGGCACAGAAGAGAGTCGTCTAGGTGGCCGATGGGGACTTGTTGGTCGCAGGACAGATAACGGGGACCGTTTGCTGCAACTGTGCACAGACCACAACCTGTTTCTGGCCAGCACTAACTTCCGACACAGTCATCGCCGGTATGCCACCTGGCGTCCTCCCTCTGCATCCCAAGCCTGGACTCAGATTGATCACATCGCGATCAGCTACCGCTGGCGTGGTTGTGTACAAGACTGCCGCTCCTTTTGGAGTACCTATCTGGAGTCTGATCATGCCCTGGTCTGCGCCAATCTCACCTTACTTTTCAGTGGCCGAAGGATTGACCACCACCAACGGATTGATATTAGTAAACTGGCTGCAACTCCTGTTGCAAGTAAGTACCGAGCGGAGCTAGCCTCTAGGCTAGCTAACACCCCACCGAAAAGTATAGATGAGCATTGGTTGCATCTCCACGACGCCATGAAAATGGCGAGTAAAGTCGCTTGCGGCTTCGCGAAACGTCCCGCTTACAAGCACTGGGTTTCTTCTGGCTCCTTACAACTGACGGAAGCCCGTCGGTCTACTCCGGGTGACCGTGAGATTGACCACAAACGAAGGCTGTTACGTAATGAAATTGGGCAAAGCTTGCGTAAGGACCGGGAAGCCTGGTGGTCGGAGCGTGCTAATGAGATGGAAGCAGCAGCTGCATCTGGTAACTGCCGGAAGCTCTTCCAACTCATCCGAGCCACTGGCAGCAAGA
This sequence comes from Schistosoma rodhaini, assembly GCA_944470415.2. Taxonomy (NCBI): domain Eukaryota; kingdom Metazoa; phylum Platyhelminthes; class Trematoda; order Strigeidida; family Schistosomatidae; genus Schistosoma; species Schistosoma rodhaini. The sequence goes on from OX104044.1 coordinate 40,225,992, forward strand.
AGTCTGGTGTGAGTGAAACAATCTACGAGGATGATGGGATGCCAATCACTAACATCTCCCGACGTCTTGGACGATGGGCGGAATTTTTCGAAAGGCAGTTCAACTGGCCTGCTGCTCCGGCAACATCAACCAGCTTGTCCTGCCCCCCATGGCCGGTGACGACTGATCCACCAAACGAGGCGGAAGTCCGCAAGGAACTCCAACTCTTGAAGCGCTACAAATCACCTGGCCCAGATGACTTACCTCCGGCTCTTTTTAAAGATGGTGGCGACTTTCTGACTAAGGAATTGACTGTGTTGTTTGGAAAGGTTTGGGAGCAAGAAAGTGTTCCAACATCATGGAATGAGTCAATAGTCGTCCCTATCTTTAAAAAGGGTTCGCGTTGTTCCTGCAATAACTATCGGGGGATAAGTCTACTTCCGATTGCGTCCAAACTATTGGCTTCTATCATTCTTCGTAGGTTGTTTAAAACCCGAGAACGATTGACTCGCGAGGAGCAGGCTGGTTTTCGTTCTGGTCGAGGATGCATTGATCACATCTTCACCCTCCGCCAAATGTTAGAACACCGTCATACTTATCGCAGGTCAACAATCGTAGTGTTTCTTGATATCAGGACTGCCTTCGATTCGTTGGACAGGACTGTTCTCTGGGATTGTCTATTGAAGAAGGGTGTGCCTGAGAAGTTCATTAACATCTTAAAGGCCCTGTACACGAACACCTCAGGCAGAGTGAGGGCATACAACCACATTTCTCCCTTGTTCCATTCGAGCAGTGGGGTTAGGCAGGGTTGCCCGATCTCACCATTCCTCTTCAACTTTGCCATCGACGACATCTTGGAAACAGCTCTGATGGATGTAAGTAATGGCGGTGTGGATATGTTGCCTGGAGAACGACTTCTCGACCTTGAGTATGCGGATGATATTGTCTTACTGTGCGATAATGCCCAAGGCATGCAATCAGCACTTAATCAGTTGGCAATCAGTGTCCGCAGGTACGACATGTGCTTTGCACCCTCCAAGTGCAAAGTACTTCTACAAGACTGGCAGGATTCTAATCCTGTACTCACCCTGGATGGTGAGCAGATCGAAGTAGTTGAGAAGTTCGTGTATCTAGGTAGCTATATAAGTGCTGGTGGTGGCGTGAGTGATGAGGTTGATGCACGTATAAGGAAAGCCAGATCGGCTTATGCCAATCTGGGCCATCTTTGGCGCCTTCGTGATGTTAGTCTGGCTGTAAATGGTCGGATTTACAACGCGTCGGTGAGAACAGTTTTGCTCTATGCTTGTGAAACCTGGCCTCTCCGAGTTGAGGATGTTAGACGTCTCTGTGTTCGATCATCGTTGTCTCCGAAGGATTGCTGACATCCAGTGGCAACACCATGTTAGTAATGCAGAGGTTCGGCATCGTGTGTTCGGGCACAGAGACGATAATTCAATTGGTGTCACCATCTTGAAACACCGACTTCGATGGCTTGGACATGTTTTACGAATGTCGTCCCAGAGACTTCCACGTCGTGCATTATTTGCCGACCCTGGGACTGGTTGTAAAAAGCGGAGAGGAGGTCAGTGTATGACATGGTGTCGTGGCATGAAAGAAATCTGCAAAGGGCTAGCTTCTGTTGGACCTTCACGACTCCTTGGTTGGGGTCCGAGAGATGGTGCAACACAGTGGCTAGAGACGTTATCAGATATGGCTCAGAATAGAAGCCAGTGGCGATCCTGCTGCAACCTTCTTTTACTTTCTACATAAAGTATGGTTCTTACTTTCCTATTTGAAAGAGTCTTCTGGTTGTACATTTTAGTCCGCCTTATCTTTTCATCCCTTCTCTTCCTACTTTCATTATTTTGTGTGGCGCATATGTACCTGGTGCCCTTTTGTACCAATATATATGTGTTTAAATAAATAAATATAAAACAAGATCCTTCGGAAGTCAGGAGGCCGATGATTGATTGGTTTATTAATCCTTAACCAATAGAAGATGTAATTTAAGACAATGGTACCTTGGATGCTGACAGTTAATATGATAGACGTAATCCAAAGCTACAGACCCATCCAAATCGTTTAAATCAATAGAATTCAGTGTATTGGAACTTGATTTATCAGAGACTGTCCCCTCAGCCTTCACCGCTATGTGGATCGGTGACGGAGGCTCGAATACATCATCCTCACCATTAGTTGACTGAATGTGTTTATCGTAAGAAACATTCTGGGTCGATTCAAGTTGTTCTGTTCGAGGTATTTCTGTCATCTTGGGGATTCAAAAATTTTAGAAATTAGAATTGTAATCTACATTTACATAGTATCGTTTACTTACTGGACATTTTCAACAAGAAAAGTGTCTAACATTAATGCATAAATTTCATGCAATTTATAAAAAAATTCTATTCAGATTACGGAGAGTGCCTGAGACGAAATCGTCGAACCGAGCAACATATTACCAATTCACCAGTATGAACTGCTAAGGAGAACTCAGACTGCTTAATTTTTTGTAATTACATGTTATTTCTTTTTCTTAGAGAATAATCTCGATAGCACTTTTCTAAACTATATTTCAGTAATTACCTATACTGTTATTTGATCAGTTGTTTTTAATTACAGTTTGACAGTTGTGTTATGCATACCAACGTCACTGGGTCTTACTTTGTAAACGGAGTTGTCGAAGTTTTGGTCATCTGTTCGAAAGATAAAGTTGTTCTAAGAAGTCCCTTCACTAATTGGCGTGTGGATTATTAACGTCGAAGTGTTTTTCTTAAACGTCCGGTCTGTCAAGTTCCCATTAGTCTTTTTAGTATTAAAAGATTCTCAAATTATCGTAGGCCCAGCCGAAAACCAATCGCGATTACATTAAAAAACTTAAAATAAACAAACAACCCACAATTGATAAATACTGATGAAAACAAGTTCAAAATCTACTTCCAGGTTTTAAAGTTCGTTTATTGACGAAGTAGACACCTCTCTTTCTCTCTTTATATATATACATAACTATCTTATCAACCTTCATAAAATATATATTTACAAATATTTATAACTTCGTAGATGATTGATTGGTTTATTAATCCTTGTAATGATAAACCAACTCAGCCTAGAGTCTGTCGAGGGTTGGTAATCCCAATCCGTAAAAAAGAACTTTTCTAAAGCAAACGCCAGCCAGAAAAACCCATTTTAATTATTTAAATTCTGCTCAAGTAGTTCAAGGGTTTTCATTTAGAAGAGTTATAATGCCTTATGATAAAAGCCAAGATCCTTCGGAAGTCAGGAGGCCGATGCCCCTTCTAAAAATCAGAGCAACAATTAGCATAGGTATATGGAAAGTCCTCACAATGCAGGAGACTAGCAGGACCAGTCAAATTGTTGGGGAGATGAGATATAACCTGGCGGAACCTGATATAAGCGAAACCCATTAAAGTAATCAGAGGTTGCGAAGCTGATGGTTGTTGCTCCTTATAAGCATATGCAAATAAATTCTGCAGTACTATCCAACTAACGTAGACTATGCAGTAACGACAATCATAATGATAGTCACTGGACAAACTTTAAAGTGGCATTTCTTACTTCTCTTGAGGCTTAAGATATATAAAGTGTGAATCGTAACCTAGATACCATCATCTCAGACGACACATCCACATATATTCGTCCTGAGCCCAAAAATTCATCTGCTACAAGAAGTGGAGTAGCTTGTGCCTCCATAGTGCGTATGCATTTTCATACAGGCACTAGTAAAAACCTATTTAATGAGTGTTACAGAAAGTCTCACGGAGTTTGTGTCAAGAGCTATAATTGTTCGATTTCAGAAATGCTAAACCAAACTGAATCCCCTAAAAATGCCATCAAGAATATTAATCCTCGTGACTTATACTAAGCATCGGTCTGCAACTGCATTAGCTTACACGTGACTACGTCACATCTACTCGCTGCACTAGCAAAGATTTTGATCAACATTTTGGAGGGCCACACTGACAGAGAACTGAGTTAATTATCGACATCTCAGTTAGTGAGTCCAATAACATAAACACAACCATGTAATATCTAGCCTTCACGATGGTAAATTAAACTACATAAGAACTGCCTTTTTAATTGACATTATAAGTCGATGGTTATTAGTGTAACGTTACGAGTATTAGAGGATTGTAACGTACCAATACATTACAGCTCTGCTAACAGTAACTACAAACTTGCTTTAGTTGCAAACCTGCCTGATGATTTTAGATACTCTCTCAGGCTATCCTATTTGACAACTGCTTTTAGAGGAATATCGTCACCTCATTTTTTAACCTTTTCTCCCTCAACTGCCGTTCTATGAGGTCCCTAAATGGTGAGAACGATATTCCTGTTTTTAAAGTTATCCTCCAGAAGCTCTAATCAAATGCTGAATGGAAGTCCTCTTTCACCAGACCATAAACCTAATAGTTTTATAAATCCCCTCTCAGAACTATCCCTTAATAAATCACTCATTTAATTGACCCGTCAAACTTCCTCTGTAATTTCAGGCCACGTCTCGTCAATCACCACACTGCTTTCCCGCATATCCTACGTGTTGATTACTCATCTAATGAATCTCATGAAGACGAATATAGAGTCCATACTCTTACATCACGTTCGTTTTCGTCTTTCAACAACTTACATTCCCAAAATAATCCAAGCAATTCATCAAACTCACATCATGCATTGATTTGTGACCTGCTGAAAAATTTGCATCAAGACTCATGATGTATTTTATCCTCAAAAATTTCCGTTTTGTCATGAATAAACTCAATTAACAATGTTCTGTGTTGATTAGTCGTAACCCGTTGGCCTTCTGAATACATGGGGTTGGTGCTCTCATAACACTATGAGTGAACATATTTCTTTAGACTGACTAGCATGCATTGATGTCGAGAGTGATTACTTCGATCCATCCATGTTTGTGGAGCGAAACCTTCTGTTTTGTTGAGGGTTCTTTATAAACGAGGACAATGAAACTAATCGGTGATATTAAGGTCGTTCTCCTACTTTTGTTACTTAGACTCACGTTACCGATCTTATATTGGCTTCGCTACTTTACTAAGATAACCTATAACATACTAACTGAGGTTTTTACGTTATGAACCCATGGTTGGTACTTGGTGAAAAAAAAGTAATAAAGAAATAAATATCAGATAATAAGAAATGAAGTTGCTAGGATCTCTAAACATTTTCTCTTGTTGCATTTTCGATTTCAATGAAAGCCCTTCCCGATTCTAACTTTAAATTTCCCCCTATTATTGGAGTCCATTCCACCCTGCAACATATCACAACTCATTGTTCTCCAAAGTCATAATTTCCATGAGATGCCACTTTTGTATGGATTGAGACGACTGTGAAATTATAATACAGCACTAACATACACATTTATTCAGTAGTTAATATATCGGCATGAATATTCTGCTATATGGTTCCACTGATTTTATCCTATTTAAAGGCCTGTCTGGATAGCTTCTTATCTGTTAGTCCATGTTGCAAATTATTGATCTTGCTTATATAAATGACATGAACCTGCTATACCAGAAATTCTCTTATCACGGTATTCCTTATTACAGATGACCATGATCCTGTCGAGCACTTAGGCAAATCCAAATCAATGTGGTTAATAATATTGTGGCGAGTATACAGATTTATAATACAAGACAGTAATCACCAACAGACGAACAATAACAGAGAAAGCTAAGGGTGGAAAATCCTGATTGACGGCTTATGTAATGCGAAGAGAAACAGACTTAAGTAATAATGAAATGCAGTTTAGAGTCAATCGGGAAATATAAAAAAGAGATCATTTTAAGACTTTAGATTTACAGAATCAACGAGCGAATATACCTACATTACTACATTTCGGAACAGTGGACACCAACCCTGAGATACAGGCACACCCAGCTGACAAGTCCCAAATAGGGTGAAACGCACATCCTGAATTTCACTGCTAGCCACCATATATCTTTGCTTATAATGCTTGTGACTTAAGGCAATATCGAGGCCATCCGCACAGGATGCACATATGCCAATAAGAGACTGATCAATTGTAATCCTAAACATCAATGGGAGCACACGAACAAAAAATACAAAGTGACAGCTATTGTTTCCAACCACAGAGTACGGTTATCTTATACACCCCAATTAAAAAGTAAGACATATCAAGAAGCACTGTTTTTGGCTTTACAAACTGTTGTAACCTCCTGATATCCTCAATTCTATTCTCATTCTAACCTATTCATCTAGAATTGAGTACTGCATATCGATGTTAACAATGATTGGAAGTGCTTAAAACCGATGAGAACCACTCCAGTAGATCAAAATTAACGGCCTTATTAACCCTAATTAACATCTTACACTTAACAGTCATATCCGTTTGTAAACAAACAGTCTTGATGAAAAATTCGAATTAGGCTAAACTGCTTGGGAAACAACTCTGTGCTGAAGTCACAGGAACACTTAACAATCAACTATGAATGATTTAACGTGATATCGTAAATGTCTCCAAAATTTTCTCTGGATTGAATAAACTCATGCTAAATACAACCTCTACCGTTGCTGCTACCTTGACGTGGTGGTCGAGCTTTCCTATCGTGATGATCCAATCGAGCTATGCTGGTTGGAACAATCGTTCCTCGAGGTCCTACCATGCCAGACAAGTCGGTTGAAGAGCGGTAAGACTGAAAGCAGCAATCCCAAGGTCCGAAGGCGAAGTCGTACTGACGACTGTACAGAGGTGTGACAGTAGTAAGGTGTTTCCTTCAGACAACCAGCATGACAGCGATGCTGCCTTCCCACAAGGAGGTGTGGGGTTAGAAAACGTCGACACCCAAAATGTCATGCCTCACCTTACCTCACGGATTTCCGTCTCCAGCGGTAAGGCCCTTTGAAGAACGAGGCTAACAAGTAAGAAACCTCCCACAAAAAGATCGTGCACGACCGGCCTCAAGCAGTTGTCTCTTGGGCACTGCGGTCACGCTCCCAGGTCGTTAAGACCAACATTAATCCAACTTCCTTTTCATGTCCCTTAAGAAATACCCTTCCACGATGTGGATAGACGGGAAGTGATATCAGCCACCATACTTGTAGCAGCACACGAGACCAAGTTGGTCACAATCAAATCATTCCTACACCTAATAACTCTATTATCTCCATGAATAACCCTCTTCACGTCCCTTTATCACTTCGCACCACTAGGGCAAACGATTCCAGGACGCGGAACGTTATTCCTGGTCTCCTGAAACCACGCTCTAAACTACATGTAGGAGCTTTTAACGTCCAAATACTGTACCAAATAGGATAACAGGCTTCCTTAGCTAGGACTCTAGAATCTCGCACCATCGATGTGTGCTGCATCTCCGAAGCGCGCATACAAGATCCGAGTAGCGTCATTCATTTGACCTCACCTAATCAAAATAAAGAACCATCTCGATACACGCTTCGTGTATCTGGAAGCCCTGACGCTGCTTCCCGTGACCTCGCTGGAGTAGGTATAGCATTAAGTCTTAGGGCAGAACTAGCTCTTTCAGACTGGATCCCAGTAGACAGTCGTCTATGCGCTGTCCGACTAAACGGATCAGTAAGGACTCGGAAAGATAGGGAAACTCGTCGTTGCCTCTTCGTCGTCTCTGCCTACTCTCCCACTAGCTGCAGCTCAGACGATATAAAAGATGAGTTCTACAGGAAACTTTCTGACCTTCTCCGAGAAGCTAGGCGTTCTAATGTAGTAATAGTGGCTGGTGACTTTAATGCTCAAGTAGGTGAACTAAGTTAAAGGGAAAGACACCTGGGTGGATCTTATGGTGTCGTGGCTAAAAGAACAGATAATGGCGACCGTCTGTTGCAACTGTGCTCAGATAACCGCCTGTTTCTTGCAAATACTAACTTTGAGCATAAGGAAAAACATCTTTTGACATGGCGACCCCCGAATTCGTCCCAACGTTCGACCCAACTGGATCACATCAGCCACCGATGGAGGGGGTCGATAGAAGACTGTCGCTCATTCTGGAGCACATGTTTAGATTCAGATCATGCTCTAGTGTGAGCGCATATCTGTCTGCGTCTTACTGGACGTAGGAACGACGCTGCAAGGAAGCCTCTTAGGGTTCTACTTAATGATAGACAAGCTAAGAATATATTTCAGGAACAACTAGAAGAACAGTCAGACAGCCTTGTAAGTTGTGCCCACCCCGAGGCAGCGTGAAATGACATTCGAAAAGCAGTGGAAATAGCAGTGATATCTGCAAGTACGGTAAACCATATGATTAGAGAGAAACACTGGATCTCAGCAGCGTCTACCTTACTGATAGATGCTCGAAAACTCATCCCACCTGGCTCTGAGCATAACGAAGAGCGGAGTCAACTTAAGCGCAGGCTAACAAGAATCCTACGCAATGATCGCAAACAGTGGTGTGTAGGGAAATTAAGAGAGATGGAAAAGGCAGCGGCAATAGGTAACAGCAGACAACTGTTCAGACTTATTAAAGAAACCGGTATTAGGAACCCAACTATTAGCGAAACTATCTCAGACAAAGATGGGCATATCATTCATTCTCAATCCAGGAGATTGGACCGATGGGCAGAACACTTTAAGGATCAGTTCAACTGGCCTTCAGCCACACTTCAGTTACCCACGATCCCCAGTCGTCCTGAATGGCAAATTGATGTAAGTCCTCCAACCCTCGGTGAGGTTGAAAAAGCTATAGGACGTGGTTGCATAGACCAGATATTCACTCTACGTCAGGTCCTAGAACATAGACATACATTCAGACGTCCCACAATAGTAGTATTTCTTGACCTTAAGGCGGCATTTGACTCTGTTGATCGTGAGGTTCTATGGCAATGTTTGTCACTGAAAGGAGTACCAAAGAAGTACATTAACCTCATAAAGGCTCTCTACTCGAACACAACTGGTCGAGTTAGAGCCTATGGCGAACTGTCATCAGAATTGGTTACCTCAAGTGGTGTTCGTCAGGGCTTTCCACTCTCCCCATTCTTGTTTAACTTTGTCATTGACATACTTTTAGAGATAGCACTTTCATCATCTCAATCTCCTGGAGTTGAACTTTTACTGGAAGGCTCACTTGTTGACTTAGAATACGCCGACGACATAGTTTTATTCGGTGAAGACGCTGACAACATGCAGAGTCTTCTGACTACTATAAGCAACTATGCAGGCATGTTCGGGATGCGATTCTCTCCCTCGAAGTGCAAAATGTTACTTCAGGATTGGGTTGCATCGACACCTGAACTAATGATAGGGAGTGAAGTAGTTGATCGTGTTGACTGCTTCACTTATCTTGGAAGTCTCATCAGCCCTTGTGGTCTGGTATGTGACGAAATCTTAGCACGGATAAGGAAGGCTCGTCTAGCTTTCGCCAACTTGCGTCATTTATGGTGTAGGCGAGATATCCGTCTAGCAACAAAAAAACGGGTTTACTGTGCAGCTGGACCACTAGGTTTTCATAATAGGCTAATAAGCGTATTGTCTCTTTGAAACATTTTTATACCTATCATATAGTTCTTTTTTCCGACAGACAAAAACAACTCTTTAGATAACAAAATTTATCGGAAACATATCTAACCTCTTCAGCGCGAATGGGCCTTTGATCGAAAAACCCTCTTAGATCCTGACGGAAATAGTGGATAAGGCTAGGCCCGAAGGGTCCGGCAGCACGAAGAAAGGACAAGGGATTAAAGGAACGAAATAAATGACGAACAGTTGAAAATATCCATGCTTGAGCTGCACCCACATTCGATTGATCTTTAACTTTCAGGGGATCCTCCACAAAACCCCAAGGATCCGCTAGGATCATATGAACAACCCTAATTAGAAAGAATAAAAAGCATCGACAATTTCCAGTAAGCAAAGTCACTATTTTAGTGCAATTCATACAACACTCAAGTATTTTATAATTAGAATAAAGCATTTCACGACGTACAAATTTTGAGCTGATACTATATTGAACCAAGAACAATAGAACACTAGCTCAAGTCCCTATATTTCGAAACAGAGACATCAAAAAGGAAAATAAAACTAAACAGGACAACAGAAACAAGATTAAATGAAAAATAGGTGGGTCCAGAGCAGGGAAAGTCAATAGAGCTGGGCTACTGGTGGTTTAGAGAAGCATTAGTACAATTTTACTTAACTCAGATTGGAAACAAATTGTTTCATGAAATGGGTCGTTTTTAAAGTATAGCAACCCAGTGGCTTTCAATTAATATTTCCATTCGAGATGGACGGATAGGAATATACTATAAACATTCTGTATCACAATCTTCTTAAACAATTTAAATATTTCATCCACAGGATTATGTTCATTCAGTGCTTTAAACTGTTCGGGTGGATAACGTTTTGAAAGTATTCCCTAGATTCAATAGCCACTCCTTACAAACGCTTAACAGTCAATCATAACCAATGTAGATCCAAGCATATAGCTGCATAATAAAATGAAGTTAGCAAGCTTAGTGCCAAATGAGTTCATATTATAGCAGTATTATTGATAAGAACGACTAAAAATCAAGAATATGATTCTAAAGAGTATAAAGACAGAATATGAATCAGCCACAACCTGATACGTATGTACATCGGTTCAAGTTTCCATAAACCATTATTGCAGAGATCGAATTGTCTGGCCAAATCTCAGAAAAGTAAAGGTAGTAACAGTATCAGTGGTAATAGGAAAGATTTGGGATTGGAGATACGATCCGAGAAAATACAAACTAGTGAAATAAAGAAGCGAAAAAAATAGAAAATTTCGAATCTAAGAATTCCGAAGAAGACAAATAATGGATGTACCTGAAGCACTACAGATGGTCATGAGCCATGTCATTCAAAGTGTCTAACCACTGATCACGATAATCGAGCGAAAGGGAAACTTAAATTCTAGAGGAAGATCAACAATAAGTGCATTTGAGTAAGTGTGACTGGTTCTGAACTGTTACTTGACGTCTACAACTGACGATTGTGGCTATCTTATACAACAGTTAATTATTTCATTCATTGATGCCAAGTCTTAGTTAAGACGTCCCTAGGTTTATTACAACTGACTCCCATGCTAACTAGCGTTGCGCGTCAGGGTATGAGATAGTTGGGCAAACATAACACGTCTCAACTATCTCGATCGGTAGATTTGGTCTCACTACTTGATTTCCTATAATCACCTCCATACTCGAGGAAAACACTTATGCTCAAACACTTATATCCTACATAGGGCCTCTACATTTTTAAAGTGTTTCTCATGGTTAAAGTGTACGTGTATTTTTGGGTATACAAATTACAAACCATAACTCCACCTATAGCTCTTCTAGAGTTAATGCCAGTCCCAAGCCCACAAAAATGGTGAGGGTTGGACGTGGGATCGACAACCTCATCCAGCAGAAAACAATCTTGCTAAAAAAAACGTCAACCTGATTAAACCATTTAAACTCTGCCCTCCGAGTTCAAGGAAGAATTATGACGCCTCAGGATGAAAGCCGAGATTCTTCGGAAGTCACGAGGCCGACGCCCCTTCTAACAACTAGAACAGCATTTTTATAGGTATACGGAACGTCCACACAATGTGGGAGACCAGGAAGGCCTGACGAATAGCAACGGAAATGAGGAGATACAAATTGACAGTACTCGGAATCAGCGAAACCCAATGGACTCAAGCTGGACAACAAAGGCCAGATACGCGAGAGATGCTGTACTCTGGTCACGAACAGAAAAATGCTCCACACACTCAGGGAGTTGCTCTAATGCTGTCCAGGGAAGCACGAAATGCACTTGTAGGATGGAAATCTCACGGATCCAGGATCACCAAAGCATCCTTCAAAACAAAGAAGAAGGGAATCACAACAAATGTTATCCAGTGTTATGCACCCACTAATGATAGCAACGATAACAACGACAACGACAAAGAACAGTTCTATGAGAGGCTGCAATCAATCATAACGAGGTGCACAGGAAAATATCTGACCATCCTAATAGGAGACATAAACGCCAAAGTCGAAATGGACAACAATGGATATGAAGATATCGTGAGACGACATGATCTGTGGGAAAGGAATGAGAATAGTGAGATGTTTGCATATTTATGTGGATTTTAAAATCGTTATAGGCGGTACAATATTCTCAACCAAACGCGTATACAAAGCTACACGAGTCTCACCGGATCACACCACGGAGAACCAGATCGACCATATTTGCATCACTCTAAAATTCAGAACGACAATGGAAGACCTGGAAACCAGGAGATGAGCTGACGTAGCTTAAGATCACCACCTGATGGTTGCCAAGATGAAACTGGAGCTAAAGAAACACTGGACAACTGGAGAAACAGCATTACAAAGGTTCAATACAGCCTTCCTTAGACATACTGACAAACTCAACAAGTTCAAGATAACTCTCAACAACAGGTTCAAAGCCCTACAAGATCTATTCAAGAGAGAAAAAACTACTATGTAGAACAACTGAGAAGGGATCAAGGCATAATTAACTACAACGTGTCAGGAGGTTCTGAGCCGAAAGAAGAAGCATCATCACAAGGAATGGATCTCTATCGAAACGCTAGACAAGATTCAGGGAAGGAAGAACAAGGAGACAGTTAAAAACAGTCGAACAAAAACAGAGGAGGTCAAAACACAAGCTGAATATACAGAAGCAGACAAGCAACTGAAGTGGAGCACTAGAGCCGACAAGCAAAAATATGTGGAAGACCTAGCAACGATAGAAGAAAAACCTGCAAGAGAAGGAAATATCAGACAACTATATGACACAACGAAAAAACTGACATGGAAATATAGTAAATCAGAGAAACCGGTCAAGGACAAAGAGGGAAAGCCAATCACCGAGACTCAAGAACAGAGGAACAGATGGGTGGAATACTTCGAGGAACTCTTAAATAGACCAGCTCCACTGAACACAATGGACGTCGAAGCAGAACACACAGACCTCCCTATCAATGTCACTCCACCGATGGCCGAAGAACTCAGGGTGGTTATTGGAAAAATTAAGAGCTGGAAAGCAGTGGGACCTAACAATATACCAGCTGAGGCGCCGAAATCAGATATAGAAGCAACTGTAATCATGTTTCACGTTCTATTGGGAGGAGGAACAAGTGCCGACAGACTGGGAGGAAGGACACCTCATCAAAATACCGAAGAAAGGAAATCTGGGCAGATGTGAGAATTACAGAGGCATCACACCGTTGTCAGTACCGGGAAAGGTTTTCAATAGAGTGTTGCTGAACCGGATGAAAGACGAAGTAGACGTCCGACTTCGAGATCGACAGGTCGAATTCCGTAAGGATCGATCGTGAACAGACCGAATCGCAACACTACGGATCGTCGTTGAACAGTCAATTGAATGGAACTCGTCATTATACATCAAGTTCATCGACTATGAGGAAGTATTTGACAGCGTGGATAGGAGGACTTTATGGAAACTTCTTCGATACTATGGTGTACCTGAGAAGATATTCAACATTGTCCAGAATTCATACGACGAACTACAGTGTGCATGGAGGGCAACTGAAAGACGCATTCCAATTAAGGACCGGTGTCAGACAAGGCTGTCTACTCTCCCCCTTCCTCTTTCTTCTGGTGGTCGATTGGATTATGAAGACCTCGACATCTGAGAGGGAACACGGAATACAATGGACAGCTTGGAGTCAACTAGACGATTTGGATGTAGCAGATGACCTGGCCTTTCTACCCCATACACACCAACAAATACAGATAAAGACAACTAGTGTAACAGCAGCCTCTGCATCAGTAGGCCTCAAAATACACAAAGGAAAAGGCAAGATCCTCGAATACAACACGGAGAACACCAACACAATCACACTTGATGCAGCTCTGAAAGAGGTGGGCAGTAGCATCATCGATGAACAAGGAGGATCGGATGCAGACGTAAAAGCGAGGATTGGCAAAGCAAGGACAGCATCCATACAGTTGAAGAACATATAGAACTCAAAACAACTGTCAACCAATACCAAAGTCATAATCTTCAATATGAACATCAAGACAGTTTTACTCTAAGGAGCTGAAACTTAGAGAACTGTTACAATTATCACCAAAAAGGTACAATTATTCATAAACAGTTGTCTACGCAAGATACTCTATGTCCGTTGGCCGGAAACCATCAGCAACACAATTGATCAATCACTGCGTGACGATCAATGTCATGCGTGTCAAGTCCTTCTTAGTGCTGATCGAATGCTATCGATCAAGTTGCAATGTGGCCACTAGTCTAAGTGGCTCGACACTGCGTGCACTTTGTTGAGATAAGATGGTGGTTGGAAGTGGTCAACAGGAAACCCTGGACCCGGGTTTCGTGCTACTTGGCACTCGTCAGCAAGGTGTACCTGTAATCTTGAGGGAACTGGTGCTCCCTGACGGATTTGATTCCGTGTCACTCGATAGCATTCGATCAGCACTAAAGACTTGACACGCATGACATTGATCGTCACGCAGTGATTGATCAATTGTGTTGCTGATGGTTTCCGGCCAACGGACCACCACCACCATCACCACCCAGTGATCAATCAATTGTGATTACATCTCAGTCCTACAGTAGGTCGATTGTGGCCCGAATAGCTCAGTGGTAACGTCTTTGACTGTGAAGCTGAGTGACACGGAATCGAATCCGTCAGGGAGCACCAGTTCCCTCAAGATTACAGGTACACCTTGCTGATGAGTGCCAAGTAGCACGAAACCCGGGTCCTGTTGACCACCTCCAACCATTATCTTACAATTAGCAACAGCCTACTGTGGGAGAGAACAAACCAGGTTCCCGATGAAGAGGAAATTAGGAAAAGATGTTGGAGGCGGATATGACATATTGCGGAAAACATCAAACTTCATCACGAAGCAAGTGCTAGCTTGAAATTCTGAAGGTAGACGGAAAAGAGGAAGGCCAAAGGACACATTACGCCGGAAAATAGAAGCGGATACTAAAAGGATAAAATACAACTGGAAAGAATAGAGAATGCTGGTGGGCGGTCTATGGTCCTTCACGAGAAGTAACAGGCGCAAGTAATATTTTGGACACTATATTAGTCAAACTGATTAATCTGTGATTGTCACAAGAACACTTTTGTCCTCTCTTATAGACCGGCACAATCAGTGAGTGGGACCAGTCAGATGGGATTACGTCCAGTTCCCAGATTCTACCTAAGACCTCAGTCAATCTCACTGCTAATACGGGACTGCCATCCTTAAAAATCTCAGGGGTAAACTTGTCAGGGCCTGCGGCTCTCCCTCGCTTTAGATTTCCTATAGCTTTTCGAACCCCGTAAAGAGTTGAAGGACATACTGATCCCTAGAGTGTTCTCCCTACCGACCAAATCTTCTGGATTGAGAATGAATAACATATCCACGTTTTTCCGAGATAGTTTCGCTAACAGTTGGGTTCCTAATACCGGTTTCTTTAATAAGTCTGAACAGTTGTCTGCTGTTACCTATTGCCGCTGCCTTTTCCATCTCTCTTAATTTCCCTACACACCACTGTTTGCGATCATTGCGTAGGATTCTTGTTAGTCTGCGCTTAAGCTGACTCCACTTTTCGTTGTGTTCAGAGCCAGGTGGGATGAGTTTTCGAGCATCTATCAGTAAGGTAGACGCTGCTGAGATCCAGTGTTTCTCTCTAATCATATGGTTTACCGTACTTGCAGATATCACTGCTATTTCCACTGCTTTTCGAATGTCATTTCACGCTGCCTCGGGGTGGGCACAACTTACAAGGCTGTCTGACTGTTCTTCTAGTTGTCCCTGAAATATATTCTTAGCTTGTCTATCATTAAGTAGAACCCTAAGAGGCTTCCTTGCAGCGTCGTTCCTACGTCCAGTAAGGCGCAGACAGATACGTGCTCGCACTAGAGCATGATCTGAATCTAAACATGTGCCCCAGAATGAGCGACAGTCTTCTATCGACCCCCTCCATCGGTGGCTGATGTGATCCAGTTGGGTCGAACGTTGGGACGAATTCGGGGGTCGCCATGTCAAAAGATGTTTTTCCTTATGCTCAAAGTTAGTATTTGCAAGAAACAGGCGGTTATCTGAGCACAGTTGCAACAGACGGTCGCCATTATCTGTTCTTTTAGCCACGACACCATAAGATCCACCCAGGTGTCTTTTCCTTTCACTTAGTTCACCTACTTGAGCATTAAAGTCACCTGCTACTATTACTACATCAGAACGCCTAGCTTCTCGGAGAAGGTCAGAAAGTTTCCTGTAGAACTCATCTTTTATATCGTCTGAGCTGCAGCTAGTGGGAGAGTAGGCAGAGACGACGAAGAGGCAACGACGAGTTTCCCTATCTTTCCGAGTCCTTACTGATCCGTTTAGTCGGACAGCGCATAGACGACTGTCTACTGGGATCCAGTCTGAAAGAGCTAGTTCTGCCCTAAGACTTAATGCTATACCTACTCCAGCGAGGTCACGGGAAGCAGCGTCAGGGCTTCCAGATACACGAAGCGTGTATCGAGATGGTTCTTTATTTTGATTAGGTGAGGTCAAATGAATGACGCTACTCGGATCTTGTATGCGCGCTTCGGAGATGCAGCACACATCGATGGTGCGAGATTCTAGAGTCCTAGCTAAGGAAGCCTGTTATCCTATTTGGTACAGTGTTTGGACGTTAAAAGCTCCTGCATGTAGTTTAGAGCGTGGTTTCAGGAGACCAGGAATAACGTTCCGCGTCCTGGAATCGTTTGCCCTAGTGGTGCGAAGTGATAAAGGGACGTGAAGAGGGTTATTCATGGAGATAATAGAGTTATTAGGTGTAGGAATGATTTGATTGTGACCAACTTGGTCTCGTGTGCTGCTACAAGTATGGTGGCTGATATCACTTCCCGTCTATCCACATCGTGGAAGGGTATTTCTTGAGGGACCTGAAAAGGAAGTTGGATTAATGTTGGTCTTAACGACCTGGGAGCGTGACCGCAGTGCCCAAGAGACAACTGCTTGAGGCCGGTCGTGCACGATCTTTTTGTGGGAGGTTTCTTACTTGTTAGCCTCGTTCTTCAACGGGCCTTACCGCTGGAGACGGAAATCCGTGAGGTAAGGTGAGGCATGACATTTTGGGTGTCGACGTTTTCTAACCCCACACCTCCTTGTGGGAAGGCAGCATCGCTGTCATGCTGGTTGTCTGAAGGAAACAACGTACTGCTGTCACAACGGACAAGGAGTCCGTCGGCCGGAAATCATCAGCAGGTGCTAGCTTGGAATTCTGAAGGTATGTTGAAAAGGGGAAGGCCAAAGAACACATTGGGAGCAGACATCAATAAAATGAACAACAACATGAAGCAACCGGAAAGGTTTGTCCAGGATAGAACTGGATGGAGATAGCTGGTGGGCAGCTTATACTCCTTCACGAGGGTTGACAGTCGTAAGTAAGTAAGCAAGTTTAATAATTAGACTGCTCGTCAAATTACAAGATTCAGGGCGGATTAATGTCATGCTGCTACACTAAACAACGGCATTAGTAACAAAGATAATTTGCTTCTCAGTAATAACAAGTTACCCAGAGTTCTGCTGACAACAGTGACAGACTTCAACAATGAAAACGATATTCCAACCAGCAGTTACAAAGTTTCGGATACAATCAGTGTCAGTCACAAGAGTATCATGGGAGCTAATAATTAAATATTTAAGCATTATTCAAAATAATGGTTGGGATCTTCTTGACAGCCGGCGCTAATGTATCTACTGAAAAAATATTTCATCACCCCTATTTCATGGAAAAACAGAAACCGAGCTCTCACGAAATAATAGTAAAAATATGATAGTAGTACAGGTAAGCCTATTTACGTCAAGCGGAACAACAACGACCGCAAAGAAACAAGGAACTAAAAGTAGTAGAACGAATAATGAAATGTCAACAACCATGTTTTATAATGATGATGGAAAATTTTCACATACTACCATTGGTACATGACCTTGATCGCTTTACTCTAGGCAATTTAAGTGGTATAATCTGAGATCTTCAAAGATATGCGATGCACTACGAACCCAATAACCCTTTTGTGGCTGTCATGATTCCGTTAGCTTTAGTTCCAAAGTCATCACCTACCATGGCTTTTGCATCCTTATGGCCAATAACCCTAAATGAAACATCCGACTCATAATATGGTGATATTAGTCATGATGACAACTTATTTGTATGGCGATACTTTGCTACTAATCGCAACTGATTTATACACTCAAGTAGGTTATCTCTATCAACAGATCATAAGATTTGGGGCTATATGATAACGTGTGTTTAGTCATTATCCTCTCAAAACGAATATATTAAGACCGATCAACTGGGAACCCCATATTCGGAAGTTCGCCCTTCGGTTTATCACCTGTTCCTAGTACATCACACGTCTGTTACCATGGAAATAAAGGCGTGATGAAATAAATCTGCAGATTTAACACTGAAGACTTACAGGGAAATAAGTAAATTGGGTCCACAAGGTCTTTTTATCAAGTTGCAGGGGTACGAATTCGCTTTTATATCGAGAAAGAAATGCTCGATTTAGGCGAAATACATTTGTTTATACATTCCATTTTCTCTAGGTTTTTTGCGGTGGCGATTGTACCTCCTGGAAATGGCGGTACCTTGCAGTATTGGGGACATGTATGTCTTGAGTTCTCTTGAATAACGCTTTCAGAGATGTTGGCAGCAAAGGAAGTAGGTTTCCATTCTGGTTAAAATGGAGTCGTACATCAAATGATCTTCTGAAATCTGCAGAGCAAAAACTACTGTCACGTATTTATTCTTTTACGATTTTAACCTGTTTGCATATAGGAATAAAAAGTGATGTGGAAGCTTTTTTCGTGCCTATTTTCAATGGGTCCTGCTACATTAGAACCTTTGTTTTCCGAAGACATAAGTTCGATCAAATATCATCCACAAGTAAAATCACGGATATAGACCGAGCCATTCCCATTGTATTAGTCCATGGATTTGGTTCTGGATCTGCTCTTTGGTGTAAAAACATTGATGCGTTTGCCTGCTATCGCCCTGTGTACTCACTGGATGTTCTCGGATTTGGGCGAAGCTCTCGACCTTCTTTCCCGGCAGACGCTACTGCAGTAGAGGAAAAGTGGGTCGAGTCTATTGAGCAGTGGAGATCATCGTTAAACCTGGAAAAGTTTATTTTACTTGGCCATAGTTTGGGTGGTTTCTTAGCTTGCTCCTATGCACTTACCCACTCCAACAGGTATGTTGTGAAAATTAGTAAGTTTACCAAACCTTTATCCAATTTTCGATTTTCTCCATTTAAATCAATAATAGGCCATGTAGTACCTTATCCTTTTTGTCACTTTAATACTAAAAATGTCTAAACTTCCCAGAATCCCGTTGTATTTTAGGAACATTGTAGATGGTGTAACGGTAAATAGAAATGTAGGTGATAGTCCCAGCTTTTTCTGTACTACAGATGTTCATTCGTCGCATATGTAATATGTAATTTGAATCATAACGTACAATTTTTCAGTTCAGTCACTCCAGCTTGTTTGTGTGGCTCTAATCATAAGCGGTGAGCCGAACTCCAAATAAGTATGCGATTGGAGAAATGAAGTTACTCTAATTTTTTTGAAAATACTAGAGCCCGTACTTTTCGAGTAAGTCATTGTAGTGCAATGAATCATAATACCACGTGTTTAACAAAATTTCTCTCATTGCTGTTTCCTAGGTTCTCAGGATTCCATTTTTCGACGACCCAGCCATAACGTATGACTTGCACATTTCACTATGTGCGGCTGTTACCGTATTTTAGGACTCGAATGTCAAGCAGTTCGTCACAAGCATGAAATTTATCTGGGATTTCTAAGATTTAAACAGTCGGATATATAAATATCCTTCACGAGAATGTTTCTGTACACGGACTCATACGATCGGCGAGACTAAAGAACATGGACGACCTTTGAACGAACCTTAAATAACCTTGAGAAATATTAGCCAATCAGAAGACAGTTAGCATACAGTAAAAATATATTATGTAAAACTCAAAAATCAAAGGGGATACTGTTCTTTTACATGAATCAAAAACTTATCAAGGTCAGATATAAGTTCAGAAGTTCTAAAATCATAGTGCATCCGGCACAGGAACTCATCCCTGTGGCTCCATAGTAGTCGACCTCTAGAACCATGATAAAGTCCCGAAAATTCTTTCAGCCTCGACCACATAGTTTCAGTGTTGTCGGTATGTTGGTATGGTTTAGGGTTTAAGATTAGGGTTAAAGATGAGACTAGGAATTATGGACGACATTTGAGCGACGCTAGAGTGAATCTGAGAGTGTCAACGTAATAACTAAGACTAAATGAGGGTTATAAACCCGTGTGAAGAATTCAAATTATGATTTACAGTTCATGGTTAAGGTTAGGAATTATACTTAGGGTTTTCATCACAAACTGACATCAGCTATAATGCCACAACCCTATCCAAGTGTATAATTGAATTTTGCGCCAAAATCTTATGATAACTTATCTTGTAGATGCTTAATTATCATGTTTTCTCTAAAATCCGTTGTAAACCGACCGTACGTAAGCGTCAGGTACTGAACTTAGCGCCGTGACCTTGAAAACCCGCGAAAGCTTCTGATTGATTCGTCCATGTTCTTTAGTCTCGCCCTCCCACCTTGGTTTATTAAAGTAGGTTTTACCATTTCGGTTCTTGCATTTATAATCCACTGATTCCCATAGACTGGAGAATCAAACTCACAGGACCTAAGTTGATCGTACCATGGAAGCTAAATTTATATAATGATTCATTGCATCATAGCTGTATTAAACTAGAACTCCAACCCTTCTGTGAAGAATATAAGTATCGTGAGAAAGAGCTGTATATGATATCCAAGCAGATGTTAATTGAATAGTTGTATCTATCAACAACTCAAACCAAAAGGTTTAAAAAAAACCCAGTTGGCTTCGTTGATAGCTACTCGGAAGCACATCCTGACATTCTTGAGCAACGATAAAGAATAAAGAAAGCTTAAACATAAACTAACGAAAATTTTAGCTAATAATTGTGAGCAGTGGTGGACAACAAGAGTAAAAGAGACAGGAGGACAGTGCCCGTAGGTAACACCAGACTGTCCAAACTTATCAAGCAAACAACTACCAAAATACCAACCGTAGATTCAACTGTTTCTGAAAAATACCTAACCGTGATGCACTCTACGGAAAATCAAAACGACAAATCAAACATTCCTACCGACATGTAGCCCACATCCAGGGACTGACTATTCTCAACCAACCTAACCAAGGACGTTGACACAGATCTATCAACTCTTAATAATGCTTATATATAGCTGCTAACTTGACGTGGTGGTCGTGCTTGCCTATCGTAATGACACAACCGAGCTATATTGGCTGGAACATACGTTCCTGTAGGTTTCACCATACCAGACAGGTCGGTTGTAGAACAGTAAGACTAAAATCAGCAACTCAAGGTCTGAGGGCGAAGTTGAGCTGCTGAATGCGGAGAAGTGCGACATCAATAAGATGTTTCCCTCAGACAACCAGTATCTGCAACGATGCTACCTTCTCACAAGGAAGGAGGGGGTTAGAAAACGTCGACACCCAAAATGTCACGCCTCACCTTACCTCACGGATTTCCGTCTCCACCGGTAAGGCCCTTTGAAGAATGGGGCTAACAAGTAAGAAACCTCCCACAAAAAGATCGTGCACGACTGGCCTCAAGCAGTTGTCCCTTGGGCTCTACGGTCACGCTCCCAAGTTGTTAAGACCAACATTAATCCAACTTACTGGACGTAGGAACGACGCTGCAAGGAAGCCTCTTAGGGTTCTACTTAATGATAGACAAGCTAAGAATATATTTCAGGAACAACTAGAAGAACAGTCAGACAGCCTTGTAAGTTGTGCCCACCCCGAGGCAGCGTGGAATGACATCCGAAAAGCAGTGGAAATAGCAGTGATATCTGCAAGTACGGTAAACCATATGATTAGAGAGAAACACTGGATCTCAGCAGCGTCTACCTCACTGATAGATGCTCGAAAACTCATCCCACCTGGCTCTGAACACAACGAAAAGTGGAGTCAGCTTAAGCGCAGACTAACAAGAATCCTACGCAATGATCGCAAACAGTGGTGTGTAGGGAAATTAAGAGAGATGGAAAAGGCAGCGGCAATAGGTAACAGCAGACAACTGTTCAGACTTATTAAAGAAACCGGTATTAGGAACCCAACTGTTAGCGAAACTATCTCGGAAAAACGTGGATATGTTATTCATTCTCAATCCAGAAGATTTGGTCGGTAGGGAGAACACTCTAGGGATCAGTATGTCCTTCAACTCTTTACGGGGTTCGAAAAGCTATAGGAAATCTAAAGCGAGGGAGAGCCGCAGGCCCTGACAAGTTTACCCCTGAGATTTTTAAGGATGGCAGTCCCGTATTAGCAGTGAGATTGACTGAGGTCTTAGGTAGAATCTGGGAACTGGACGTAATCCCATCTGACTGGTCCCACTCACTGATTGTGCCGGTCTATAAGAGTCAGTCAGTCACAACGTAGAACTTCGTACGTACGTGCATCAGTTCGAGTTGCCATACCACATTAGCACAGAGATGCAGTTGTCGATTCAAATCCCATAGTGGTAGAAGTAGTAGGAGTATAATCAGAAATCCAAAAGATTAGGGTTTGAAGAAATTATTGAAGGAGTATAGTACAGTGAAATAAATTTGGAAAGAGAAAAAGGATAGGGACATGAGGAATTCAGAAGATTAGAATTTGGTAGAACACAAAGAGTGGATGCATCTTCGCCATTGCAAACGATTTTGAGCCATGTCATTCAAGGTCTCTAACCATCGGTTGCTGTCATCTCGCGAATCCCAACCAGGTAGTCTACACCTACCAACATGGCTCAGTCCACTTGTCAGTGACTTCATTGATTTGTGCCACGTTTTGGTCTGGCCACCCCTAGCTTTCTTCCAACCTACTCCTACACCATGAAACATTGCACGTCGGGGCAGTCGGTGGTCGGGCATACGTAACACATGTCCCAGCCATCTCAACTGATGAAGTTTCACTACTTCATCAATCCATTTGCCATCCCTACCTAGTACTCGTTTCCTAACAACTGCATTACTTACCCGGTGGTCCCAGGATATACGAGCAATGCTTCGAAGACACCTATGATCAAACACTAGTAGCCTACGAATATCCTCTACTCTTATTGGCCATGTTTCACTGCCATAAAGTAGGACGGAGCGAACTGCTGCACAGTAAACCCGTCCTTTTGTTGCTAGACGGATATCTCGCCTACACCATAAATGACGCAAGTTGGCGAAAGCTAGACGAGCCTTCCTTATCCGTGCTAAGATTTCGTCACATACCAGACCACAAGGGCTGATGAGACTTCCAAGATAAGTGAAGCAGTCAACACGATCAACTACTTCACTCCCTATCATTAGTTCAGGTGTCGATGCAACCCAATCCTGAAGTAACATTTTGCACTTCGAGGGAGAGAATCGCATCCCGAACATGCCTGCATAGTTGCTTATAGTAGTCAGAAGACTCTGCATGTTGTCAGCGTCTTCACCGAATAAAACTATGTCGTCGGCGTATTCTAAGTCAACAAGTGAGCCTTCCAGTAAAAGTTCAACTCCAGGAGATTGAGATGATGAAAGTGCTATCTCTAAAAGTATGTCAATGACAAAGTTAAACAAGAATGGGGAGAGTGGAAAGCCCTGACGAACACCACTTGAGGTAACCAATTCTGATGACAGTTCGCCATAGGCTCTAACTCGACCAGTTGTGTTCGAGTAGAGAGCCTTTATGAGGTTAATGTACTTCTTTGGTACTCCTTTCAGTGACAAACATTGCCATAGAACCTCACGATCAACGGAGCCAAATGCCGCCTTAAGGTCAAGAAATACTACTATTGTGGGACGTCTGAATGTATGTCTATGTTCTAGAACCTGTCGTAGGGTGAATATCTGGTCTATGCAACCACGTCCAGGTCGAAAACCAGCCTGGTTTTCTCTAGTCTGCTCATCACGAGCTTTGGTTAGGCGACCTAGTATTATTGAAGCTAATATTTTAGACACTATATTAGTCAAACTGATTCCTCTGTGATTGTCACAAGAGGACTTTTGTCCTTTCTTATAGACTGGCACAATCAGTGATTGGGACCAGTCAGATGGGATTACGTCCAGTTCCCAGATTCTACCTAAGACCTCAGTCAATCTCGTTGCTAGTACTGGACCACCATCCTTAAAAATCTCAGGGGTCAACCTGTCAGGGCCTGCTGCTCTCCCTCGCTTCAGATTTCCTATAGCTTTTTCAACCTCACAGAGGGTTGGAGGACTTACATCAATTTGCCATTCAGGACGACTGGGGATCGTGGATAATTGAAGTGTGGCTGAAGGCCAGTTGAACTGATCCTTAAAGTGTTCTGCCCATCGATCCAATCTCCTGGATTGAGAATGAATAATATGCCCATCTTTATCTGAGATGGTTTCACTGATATTCGGGTTCCCAATACCGGTTTCTTTAACGAGTCTGAATAGCTGCCTACTGTTACCTATTGCCGCTGCCTTTTCCATCTCTCTTGCTTTCGCTACCCACCACTGTTCACGATCATTACGTAGGCTTCTTATAAGCCTTCGCTTAAGTTGATTCCGCTCTTCGTTATGCTCAGAGCCAGGTGGGATGAGTTTACGAGCATCTATCAGTGCGGTAGATGCTGCCGAGATCCATTGTTTCTCCCTAACGTTATGGTTTACCTTACTAGCAGATATCACTGCTTTTCGGATGTCATTCCACGCTGCCTCGGGGTGGGCACAACTTACATGGCTGTCTGACTGTTCTTCTAGTTGTTCCTGAAATATATTCTTAGCTTGTCTATCATTAAGTAGAACCCTAAGAGGCTTCCTTGCAGCGTCGTTCCTACGTCCAGTAAGTCGCAGACAGATACATGCTCGCACTAGAGCATGATCTGAATCTAAACATGTGCCCCAGAATGAGCGACAGTCTTCTATCGAGCCCCTCCATCGGTGGCTGATAGCGATGTGATCTAATTGGGTCCAACGTTGGGACGAATTCGGGGGTCGCCATGTCAAAAGATGTTTTTCCTTATGCTTAAAGTTAGTATTTGCAAGAAACAGGCGGTTATCTGAGCATAGCTGCAACAGACGGTCGCCATTATCTGTTCTTTTAGCCACGACACCATAAGATCCACCCAGGTGTCTTTCCCTTTAACTTAGTTTACCTACTTGAGCATTAAAGTCACCTGCTACTATTACTACATCAGAACGCCTAGCTTCTCGGAGGTCAGAAAGTTTCCTGTAGAACTCATCTTTTATATCGTCTGAGCTGCAGCTAGTGGGAGAGTAGGCAGAGACGACGAAGAGGCAACGACGAGTTTCCCTATCTTTCCGAGTCCTTACTGATCCGTTTAGTCGGACAGCGCATAGACGACTGTCTACTGGGATCCAGTCTGAAAGAGCTAGTTCTGCCCTAAGACTTAATGCTATACCTACTCCAGCGAGGTCACGGGAAGCAGCGTCAGGGCTTCCAGATACACGAAGCGTGTATCGAGATGGTTCTTTATTTTGATTAGGTGAGGTCAAATGAATGACGCTACTCGGATCTTGTATGCGCGCTTCGGAGATGCAGCACACATCGATGGTGCGAGATTCTAGAGTCCTAGCTAAGGAAGCCTGTTATCCTATTTGGTACAGTGTTTGGACGTTAAAAGCTCCTGCATGTAGTTTAGAGCGTGGTTTCAGGAGACCAGGAATAACGTTCCGCGTCCTGGAATCGTTTGCCCTAGCGGTGCGAGGTGATAAAAGGACGTGGGAAGGGTTAGTCGTGGAGATAACAGAGTTATTAGGTGTAGGAATGATTTGATTGTGACCAACTTGGTCTCGTGTGCTGCTACAAGTATGGTGGCTGATATCACTTCCCGTCTATCCACATCGTGGAAGGGTATTTCTTAAGGGACCTGAAAAGGAAGTTGGATTAGTGTTGGTCTTAACGACCTGGGAGCGTGACCGCAGTGCCCAAGGGACATCTGCTTGAGGCCGGTCGTGCACGATCTTTTTGTGGGAGGTTTCTTACTTGTTAGCCTCGTTCTTCAAAAGTCCTTACCGCCGGAGACGGAAATCCGTGGGATAAGGCGAGGTGTGCATTTTTAGGGTCGACCTTTTCTAACCCCACCCCTTCTTGTGGGAAGGCAGCATCGCTGTCATGCTGGTTGTCTGAAGGAAACACCTTACTACCGTCACACCTCTGTACAGTCAGCAGTACGACTTCGCCTTCGGACCTTGGGATTGCTGCTTTCAGTCTTACCGCTCTTCAACCGACTTGTCTGGCATGGTAGGACCCTGAGGAACGATTGTTCCAACCAGCATAGCTCGATTGGATCATCACGATAGGCAAGCCCGACCACCACGTCAAGGTAGCAGCAACGGTCGGGGGTCTAGAAGAAGGGACAAAAGTGTTCTTGTGACAATCACAGAGGAATCAGTTTGACTAATATAGTGTCTAAAATATTACTTACGCCTGTTACTTCTCGTGAAGGACCATAGACCGCCCACCAGCATTCTCTATTCTTTCCAGTTGTATTTTATCCTTTTAGTATCCGCTTCTATTTTCCGGCGTAATGTGTCCTTTGGCCTTCCTCTTTTCCGTCTACCTTCAGAATTTCAAGCTAGCACTTGCTTCGTGATGAAGTTTGATGTTTTCCGCAATATGTCATATCCGCCTCCAACATCTTTTCCTAATTTCCTCTTCATCGGGAACCTGGTTTGTTCTCTCCCACAGTAGGCTGTTGCTAATTGTAAGATAATGGTTGGAGGTGGTCAACAGGACCCGGGTTTCGTGCTACTTGGCACTCATCAGCAAGGTGTACCTGTAATCTTGAGGGAACTGGTGCTCCCTGACGGATTCGATTCCGTGTCACTCAGCTTCACAGTCAAAGACGTTACTACTGAGCTATTCGGGCCACAATCGACCTACTGTAGGACTGAGATGTAATCACAATTGATTGATCACTGGGTGGTGATGGTGGTGGTGGTCCGTTGGCCGGAAACCATCAGCAACACAATTGATCAATCACTGCGTGACGATCAATGTCATGCGTGTCAAGTCTTTAGTGCTGATCGAATGCTATCGAGTGACACGGAATCAAATCCGTCAGGGAGCACCAGTTCCCTCAAGATTACAGGTACACCTTGCTGACGAGTGCCAAGTAGCACGAAACCCGGGTCCAGGGTTTCCTGTTGACCACTTCCAACCACCATCTTATCTCAACAAAGTGCACGCAGTGTCGAGCCACTTAGACTAGTGGCCACATTGCAACTTGATCGATAGCATTCGATCAGCACTAAGAAGGACTTGACACGCATGACATTGATCGTCACGCAGTGATTGATCAATTGTGTTGCTGATGGTTTCCGGCCAACGGACATAGAGTATCTTGCGTAGACAACTGTTTATGAATAATTGTACCTTTTTGGTGATAATTGTAACAGTTCTCTAAGTTTCAGCTCCTTAGAGTAAAACTGTCTTGATGTTCATATTGAAGATTATGACTTTGGTATTGGTTGACAGTTGTTTTGAGTTCTATATGTTCTTCAACTGTATGGATGCTGTCCTTGCTTTGCCAATCCTCGCTTTTACGTCTGCATCCGATCCTCCTTGTTCATCGATGATGCTACTGCCCACCTCTTTCAGAGCTGCATCAAGTGTGATTGTGTTGGTGTTCTCCGTGTTGTATTCGAGGATCTTGCCTTTTCCTTTGTGTATTTTGAGGCCTACTGATGCAGAGGCTGCTGTTACACTAGTTGTCTTTATCTGTATTTGTTGGTGTGTATGGGGTAGAAAGGCCAGGTCATCTGCTACATCCAAATCGTCTAGTTGACTCCAAGCTGTCCATTGTATTCCGTGTTCCCTCTCAGATGTCGAGGTCTTCATAATCCAATCGACCACCAGAAGAAAGAGGAAGGGGGAGAGTAGACAGCCTTGTCTGACACCGGTCCTTAATTGGAATGCGTCTTTCAGTTGCCCTCCATGCACACTGTAGTTCGTCGTATGAATTCTGGACAATGTTGAATATCTTCTCAGGTACACCATAGTATCGAAGAAGTTTCCATAAAGTCCTCCTATCCACGCTGTCAAATACTTCCTCATAGTCGATGAACTTGATGTATAATGACGAGTTCCATTCAATTGACTGTTCAACGACGATCCGTAGTGTTGCGATTCGGTCTGTTCACGATCGATCCTTACGGAATTCGACCTGTCGATCTCGAAGTCGGACGTCTACTTCGTCTTTCATCCGGTTCAGCAACACTCTATTGAAAACCTTTCCCGGTACTGACAACGGTGTGATGCCTCTGTAATTCTCACATCTGCCCAGATTTCCTTTCTTCGGTATTTTGATGAGGTGTCCTTCCTCCCAGTCTGTCGGCACTTGTTCCTCCTCCCAATAGAACGTGAAACATGATTACAGTTGCTTCTATATCTGATTTCGGCGCCTCAGCTGGTATATTGTTAGGTCCCACTGCTTTCCAGCTCTTAATTTTTCCAATAACCACCCTGAGTTCTTCGGCCATCGGTGGAGTGACATTGATAGGGAGGTCTGTGTGTTCTGCTTCGACGTCCATTGTGTTCAGTGGAGCTGGTCTATTTAAGAGTTCCTCGAAGTATTCCACCCATCTGTTCCTCTGTTCTTGAGTCTCGGTGATTGGCTTTCCCTCTTTGTCCTTGACCGGTTTCTCTGATTTACTATATTTCCATGTCAGTTTTTTCGTTGTGTCATATAGTTGTCTGATATTTCCTTCTCTTGCAGGTTTTTCTTCTATCGTTGCTAGGTCTTCCACATATTTTTGCTTGTCGGCTCTAGTGCTCCACTTCAGTTGCTTGTCTGCTTCTGTATATTCAGCTTGTGTTTTGACCTCCTCTGTTTTTGTTCGACTGTTTTTTAACTGTCTCCTTGTTCTTCCTTCCCTGAATCTTGTCTAGCGTTTCGATAGAGATCCATTCCTTGTGATGATGCTTCTTCTTTCGGCTCAGAACCTCCTGACACGTTGTAGTTAATTATGCCTTGATCCCTTCTCAGTTGTTCTACATAGTAGTTTTTTCTCTCTTGAATAGATCTTGTAGGGCTTTGAACCTGTTGTTGAGAGTTATCTTGAACTTGTTGAGTTTGTCAGTATGTCTAAGGAAGGCTGTATTGAACCTTTGTAATGCTGTTTCTCCAGTTGTCCAGTGTTTCTTTAGCTCCAGTTTCATCTTGGCAACCATCAGGTGGTGATCTTAAGCTACGTCAGCTCATCTCCTGGTTTCCAGGTCTTCCATTGTCGTTCTGAATTTTAGAGTGATGCAAATATGGTCGATCTGGTTCTCCGTGGTGTGATCCGGTGAGACTCGTGTAGCTTTGTATACGCGTTTGGTTGAGAATATTGTACCGCCTATAACGATTTTAAAATCCACATAAATATGCAAACATCTCACTATTCTCATTCCTTTCCCACAGATCATGTCGTCTCACGATATCTTCATATCCATTGTTGTCCATTTCGACTTTGGCGTTTATGTCTCCTATTAGGATGGTCAGATATTTTCCTGTGCACCTCGTTATGATTGATTGCAGCCTCTCATAGAACTGTTCTTTGTCGTTGTCGTTGTTATCGTTGCTATCATTAGTGGGTGCATAACACTGGATAACATTTGTTGTGATTCCCTTCTTCTTTGTTTTGAAGGATGCTTTGGTGATCCTGGATCCGTGAGATTTCCATCCTACAAGTGCATTTCGTGCTTCCCTGGACAGCATTAGAGCAACTCCCTGAGTGTGTGGAGCATTTTTTCTGTTCGTGACCAGAGTACAGCATCTCTCGCGTATCTGGCCTTTGTTGTCCAGCTTGAGTCCATTGGGTTTCGCTGATTCCGAGTACTGTCAA